>CAUYON010144293.1:0-15697 GCA_963573935.1 Arctocebus calabarensis
TGTGGAGAGAAGGGAACACTTTTACACTGCTGGTGGGACTGCAAACTGATACAATCTTTTTGGAAGGAAGTATGGAGAACTCTCAAAGAACTCAAGCTAGACCTCCCATTTGATCCTGCAATCCCATTACTGGGCATCTACCCAGAAGGAAAAAAAATCCTTTTATCATAAGGACACAGCACTAAACTGTTTATTGCAGCTCAATTTATAATCGCCAAAATGTGGAAACAGCCCAAATGCCCACCAACCCAGGAATGGATTAACAAGCTGTGGTATATGTACACTATGGAATACTATTCAGCCATTAAAAAAATGGAGACTTTACAGCCTTTGTATAAACCTGGATGGAAGTGGAACACATTATTCTTAGTAAAGCATCACAAGAATGGAGAAGCACGGATCCTATGTATTCAATTTTGATATAATGACAATTAATGACACGGTGGGGGTGAGGGAAAGGGGGAGCAGAGAGAGAAGGAATGAGGGAGGGGTAGGAAAAGGAAGAGCAGAGAGAGGGAAGGAGCGAGGGGGGTGGGGTCTTGGTGTGTGCCACACCTTTTGGGGGCAAAACACGATTGTTAGAAGGACTTTACCTAACAAATGCAATCAGTGTAACCTGGTTTCTAGTACCCTCAAAGAAGCCCCAACAATAAAAAAAAAAAAAAAAAAAAGAACATTCAAATAAGAAGGAAGGAAGGAAAAGAGGGAGAAATGGGAAAAGGGGCAAATGAAAAGGAAATGAACTCAATTAACATAATTACCTTTTCTTTTTCCCCCAAGAGATAGGGTTTAGCCATGTTACCCAGACTGGTCTCAAACTCCTGGGTTCAAGTAATCCTCCTACTTCCACCTCTCAGGTAGCTGGGACTATATAGGCTTGTGCCACCTTGCCCAGCCATTAACATAATTTTTTTTTTTTTTTGCAGTTTTTGGCCAAGGCTCAGTTTGAACCCACCACCTCCAGTGTATGGGGCTGGCGCCTTACTCCTTTGAGCCACAGGTACCACCCCCATCAACATAATTTTAAAATAATGTCTCCTAATCTATTATAAAAGTAAATGGAATATAAGCCAGAAAAATCACATAAGCAGATTACTGTATGACATATTTCTATCTGTATTTAATCTATAAAGTGATATTTGTTTTTTGGGTCTTTTTTGAAACAAAGTCTCACTTTGAGGCCCTTGGTAGAGTGCCATGGAGTTCACAGCTCACAGCAACCTCACACTCCTGGGCTTAAGCAATTTTCTTGTCTCAGCCTCCCAAGTAGCTGGGACTACAGGCGCCCACCACAACGCCCTGTTATTTTTTGTTGCAGTAGTTGTTACTGTTGTTGGCAGGCCCGGGCTGGGTTCAAACCTGCCAGGCCCGGTTGGATGTGGCCAATACCCTAGCCGCTGCTGAGCTACAGGCGCCAAGCCTGCCAGTGACACTGTTAGTATATGCACACATTTGATATGGTGTTTCATTTTCCTAATTGGATTGAAATTTTTTTAATTCCAACAAACATGTATATTAACAACACATCTCTGGAAATCAGAAGTCACAATTTCAGAACAAGAGATGCCTCAAATATAGAAAGAAGTGAATTACAAAGAAAAAAACTTTGTATATATAATTTTAGAACCAGTGAGGATGTAAGAGATCAACCAGCCAAATTGTTTTCAAATTATATTTCATACATGCCTCTGAAACTGTCTTGAGAGGCAAGCAGGAGCACAAATAAGCAGCTCCACCTTCTTTTATCATTTTTATGTGTTCAGATTCTATGTCAAATTTCTTAGTAGAAAATTCTACTGCTTTTATAAAAACAGTATTCAAATACAAACATTAGATAACTTAAATCTTTTACCCTCAATCAACCTGAAACAATTTTTAAAAGTAAATAAATAAATAAATAAATGAGTAAAATTTTTTTAAAAAATGTCGACGGGCTCGGCACCTGTGGCTCAAGCGGCTAAGGCACCAGCCACATACACCTGTGCTGGCGGGTTCAAATCCAACCCAGGCCGCCAAGCATTAATGATGGCTGCAACCAAAAAATGGTTGTGGCTGGTGCCTGTAGTCCCAGCTACTTGGGAGGCAGAGGCAGGAGAATCACTTAAGCCCAGGAGTTAGAGGTTGTGATAAGTTGTGATGCCACAGCACTCTACCCAGGGTGACAGCTTGAGGATCTGTCTCATTAAAAAAAAAAAAATAAATAAATAAATAAATAAATAAAAATAAACAATGTTGACAGAGAGGCTTAAAAGTCCTGATCAAGTCCACTGGCCTCTCATACTTTACAGATGAGAGTAATCTAACACAAGGCCTATTCAGAGTATTATTACATCCTGCTAGTAACAAATGGGACTAAAGCTATGGCTTTCTAAACTCGATTCACATTGTCTGCAAGTGTGTGTGTGTGTGTGTGTGTGTGTATGTGTGTGTCACAGTCTCACCCAACTGCCCAGGCTAGAGTGCTCTGAAATCAATCTAGCTCACAGCAATTTCAAACTCCTGGGCTCAAGTGATCTTCCTGGTTCAGCCTCCCAAGTAGCTGGGATCACAGGCACCTGCCACAACACCCAACTGATTTTTCTGTTTTTAGTAGAGATGGGGGTCTTATTCTTTTTATTTTTTTTTCTGAGTCAGAGTCTCACTATGTTGCCCTTATAGCTCACAGCATCCTCAACTCTTAGACTTAAGCAATTCTCTTGCCTCAGCCTCCCAATTAGCTGGGACTACAGACACCAGCCACAACGCCAGGCTATTTTTTTGTTGCAGTTGTTTATCTGGCCTAGGCCGGGTCCGAACCCCTACCCTCAGTGTATGTGGCTCGCGCCGTAACCACTGTGCTACAGGCGTCGAGCCAGGGGTCTTATTCTTGCTAAGGCTGGTCTTAAACTCCTGAGCTCAAGTGATCCTCCTACCTCGGTCTCCCAGAGTGCAAGGATTACAGACATAAGCTACCACATGCAGCTTCTTATGTCATTCTTGAATTTTTGATTGGAGAAGAGAACGAATAAATATGTGAATTTATACACATGAGAATATACATTCATGTGCCTGATCAAATGACACAATTGGGATTCTGGGGAGACTTTGTAAGTCACAAAAGGAAGTTTTAGTTTCAAATCATATTCTTATAGTCATTTAAGTTAAAATTATTAAATTATAATTAAAATAAAATTATAAAAAATCAAAAGCATAAACACTGTAAAACGTGAAATTCAAGAATAAATTCATGAATATCATTTTCATTTATAAATTAAGATAGTAGTAGTATAAGTTTTATGACTATAATTTCAAAATTCCTCCCATTAGTTTTTATAAAAGTACTTGCAGAAAATCTATGATTCTGGTATGTCATTTTATTCTTCCTAAGGACAAAGCTAATTATAAAAATAGTAGGGAAAAGTAAGAATCAGTGTCATCCTGAAGACAGACTTTATCAATTTCATCTTGTGGAAATCAGAAAATTAACTATACTATTTTAGAGTTAAATTTTATACCTCGTTTTTTAGCCTCGGCCACCATTTCATCATATTCTTGTCGGTGACGTAAAGCTTCTTCCATAGATTTGGCCGGAAGATTTCTGGAAAAAAAAACAACTTAAGACAACGTTTAACAGATTAACTTTTAAACTTATTAATTCCTTTCTTTTTACAGCCAGATATAAAGAATTTCTAGGGAGGCAGAGGCAAAAGACTCGCTTGAGCCCAGGAATTGGAGGTTGCTGTGAGCTGTGATGCCACAGCACTCTAACCAGGGTAACAGCTTGAGGCTCTGTCTCAAAAAAAAAAAAAAAAAAAAAAAAAAAAGAATTTCTAACTTAAACTTCTTACATACATTAAGAAAGTGAAAGACTCAAAGGAATTCTGCATTTTAGAAAAGAATCAGAATCCAGGTGGCTAGTATTAATATTTGTGTATATTTATGTGTCATGTGTATATAGGCTTAGATATATAGTTAAACAATTCAGATTTCAGTTAGTAATTTAGGTTATTTGTTAAACCCATTTACTAGAATTTTCTTTTTTAAAAACAAACTTTTCTAAGGTACAATTTACATACAATAAAACGAATAAACATTTTAAGAGGAGTACAATGAGTTATGGCAAATCCATATACCTATGCACCCAACACATCAATCAAGATAGAGAACGTTCCTGATTTGGCGCCTGTGGCTCAAGCAGCTAAGGCACCAGCCACACACACCTGAGCTGGTGGGTTCGAATCCACCTCCAGCCTGCCAAACACCAATGACAGCTGCAACCAAAAAAATAGCTGGGCGTTGTGGCAGGGGCCTGTAATCCCAGCTACTTGGGAGGCAGAGGCAGGAGAATCGCTTGAGCCCAGGAATTACAGGTTGCTATGAGTTGTGATGTCACAGCACTCCACCTAGGGCAACAGCTTGAGGCTCTGTCTCAAAAAAAAAAAAAAAAAGATATTGAACATTCCCATCACTGTGCGAAGTTTCCTGGCGACCCCTCATATTTACCCACCTCACACAATTACTTCTCTGATTTCTATTACTATAATTTGTTCCCTTTTAAAGAATTTTATATAGACCTTAGTGTCTAATTTCTTTTGCTCAGCCGATTTTTGAAATTCATTTATGTTATATTAGAAATATTTTCCTTTTAATTATTGAGTATTATTCCATTTAGCCATATGGATAGACATTTGGGTTGTTTCCAGATGGGGTTATTATGAATAAAACTAATATAAATATTAACATTAATCTTTGTGTGAGCATTTGCTTTCATTTCTCTTACATAAATATCAGGAGTAGAATTCTTGAGTCATTTGGTCATTTAGAACAAACTGCCAAACTATTTTCCATTTATTAGAGTTTTAAGACAACGTTCTAGATGGAAGCTGAGGAGCAAAGTGGGCCCCTTGGTTCCACCAGCCCTCAAACCCATTAAAAAAAAAAAAAAAAGACAATGTTCTAACTAAAAATTTGACAACTATTAATCTTCGGCATGTCTAAAGAGGTTTCCTTTTATTCTTGGAAGATACGTTTCAAGACCCCAGTGAATGCCTGAAACCTCAGTTACTTCCGAACCCTACATATACATACGTACAGTGTTTTTTCCTACACATACATATCTCTGATAAAGTTTAAGTTAATCCAGCACATGCTGCCATCAATTGGAAGGCATTTTCCTTTCATGCCTTCTCCTCACGAATATGCCCTTTCCATATAAACCAGGGATGGCCAACCTTTTTTTTCTCGGCCTCAAAGTGGAAGAATTAAGAGTTGCCTTGGACCATACATTAGATACACAAACACTAATAACAGTTGATGAGCAAAAGAAAAGATCCATGTGGCTCAGCGCCTGTAGCTCAATGGGCTAAAGCACCAGCCATGTATACCTGAGCTGGCAGGTTCGAATCCAGCCCGGGGCCGCCAAACAACAATGACACCTGCAACCAAAAAAAAAAAATGGCCGGGTGTTGTGGCAGGCGCCTGTCCAGGTCCCAGCTACCTGGGAGGTGGAGGCAGGAGGCTCACTTGAGCCCAGGAATTGGAGGTTGCTGTGAGCTGTGATGCCACAGCACTCTATCCAGAGTGACAGCTTGAGGCTCTGTCTCAAAAAAAAAAAAAAGAAAAGATCCATGTATAGTTTTTCAGATATTTGATACTACAAATAAGCAAAACAGTCCTCACATAATTGATATGCAGCCCACAGACCACAGGTTGGACACCCGTGAACTAAGGATTGTTACACACTCTAGCCCTAGCTTTTGAAGTTTATGCTGTGAAATCAAAACTAGTATGATTTTTTCATTCTTCACAATTTTACAGATAGAAGATTTGTCCTTACAGATCTTAGCAACCTCAGCACATGATCTTTTTTCCTTATTAAATTAAGTTTTAAACTTATAAATTTAACTTTTAACCCTTTACAGCTTCTCTTTAGCATTTTCAAATTATCAACATCACTTCTCTTGAGAAATGGGACCATTATTAGGTAAAATAAGGGTTACTTGGACACAAGCACTACAACACTACAACAGTTGATCTAACAACCAAGAAGGCTACTAAGTGAATACTAGGTGGATAGCTCTAGGTAAGAGGGATGATTCACATCCCTGGTGGGATAGAGAACAGTGTGAGATTTCATCATACTACTCAGAATGTTACTCAATTTTAAAATTCTAAATTGTTTATTTCTGTAATTTTCCATTAAATATTTTCAAGCCACAGTAGACCATAGGTAACTGAAATTGCAGAAAGCAAAAGTTATCATGGGAGGAGGGCTGCTATACTACATTTTGGCTTACCAAATCAGTGGCTTCATAGTCAGTAATTTAGATAGATGAAAATGAAATACATTTGTATATTACCACGTATCCAGATATAATAATCCTAGTTTTAGGAATCATTTTTTCAAACTTTCAAATTATACACTCTACTTCTTCTAAAGTTAGATTCATCAGGTATGTTGTAGGAGGGAGGAATAAAGGTTAAAACTTCTGCTTCACGCCATAATAGAATAAGAGACTGAGTTTACCCTCTTCCTTTAAATAATTGGAAAAGGCCTAGCATGGTGGCCCACATCTATAATACTAGCACTCTGGGTGGCTGAGGAGGGTGGATTTCCTGAGTTCATGAGTTCAAGACCAGCCTAAGCCAGAGAGAAACCTTGTCTCTAAAAATAGACGGACATTATAGTGGGTGCCTGTAGTCCCAGCTACTTGGAAGGCTGAGACAGGAAAACTGCTTCAGCCCAAGAGTTTGAGGTTGCTGTGAGTTGTGACGTCACAGCTCTCTAACAAGGGTAAACAAAGTGAGACTCTGTCTCAAAAAATAAATAAATAAATAAATAGAAAAATGGAAAAAATATGTGAAACTACAGTTTTCAGACAATGAAAAATAGGTAGCACAAGACAGTAAGTAATCTATAAAAATGAAGCAACCCTACAAGTACCTGACTTTACTGCCTAGAAGTTCCAGGTCTCATTGGTGAAAGAGAAGACCCACAGTCCATCCGTCCTCTCCCGAGCTGAAGAAAACAGTTTACAGGGTCCAAGACAGCTAGAATTTGCAGTTCAGAGAATCAGAAAGAAGAGAGCTGCAGATGAGTCCTCTCAAGTCTTTTGCTGAGTACTGATCTGCGTGTGTGTGATTAAACTAAGGCCAGGGATAGAACACTAGAAAAAAAATAGGACATTCTCAAAGAGCACAGAGGACCAACCAGAGTGGAAATACCAGTATTTAAGAATATCAAGTACAGTTCATATAAAAATTGCCTCATCTACAGTAACAGGAGACCAACTAGAAAGGAAAGACATAGTATTTAACAGTATCAAGTACAGTCCTTAGAATGGACTGTCTCATCTGTGGTCATACCATCCTATACATGCCAGATCCCATCTGAGCTCTGGAAAAGGAAATGCCTCTGCAGTGAAGACAAATTAGCCCTACAATAAAGTCTATTCTGGAACCATTCTAACCAAGATTGGATCAAAAGGATCAAACCAATTCCAAATAACTGCCTATCAGACTAAAGCTAAAAAATGTTTAAAAGAACATACATACACAAAAAATGTCCAGGCTGGGCGTGGTGGCTCCCGCCTGTAATCCTAGCACTCTGGGATGCTGAGGTAGGTGGAGTGTTTGAGCTCAGGAGTTCAAGACCAGCCTAAACAAGAGTGAGAGCCCATCTCTAACTAAAAATAAAGAAAACAAGCCAGGCATGGTGGCCATGCCTGTAGTTCTAGCTACTTCAGAGGCTGAGACAAAAGGACCAAGAGTTTGAGGTTGCTGTAAGCTATGACATCACAGCATTCTACGCAGGACAACAGAGTAATACTCTGTCTCTAAAAAAAAGAGAAAAGAAAAAAAAATTCTATATAAGAGAAATTTCAAAAAAATATATTCAAGGTTAGCATTCACCCAATGTTACATCAATGCTGTGCTAATTGGAATGTTATACTTATTTTGATTTTCTAACCAAATCAATAATAATCTTTCCATTACAATAATTAATTCGGTATAATGCTTAGCAATAACTGATGCTTTCATTGGAGCACTTTCACACATTCCATTATTCTCTTTTTTATAATTAATTGTTCCAACAGCTGGGCGGCATCTGTGGTTTAGTGAGTAGGGTGCTGGCCCCATATACTAAGGGTGGTGGGTTCAAACCTGGCCCCAGCAGAACTGCAACAAAAAATAGCTGGGCGTTGTGGCAGGCGCCTGTCGTCCCAGCTACTCGGGAGGCCGAGGCAAGAGAATCTCCCAAGCCCAGGAGTTGGAGGTTGTTGTGAGCTGTGACGCTACAGCACTCTACCGAGGGCAATAAAGTAAGACTCTGTTTCTACCTAAAAAAATAATAATAATTGTTCCAACAGCCAAGCCACTAAAGCCTAATGCTTTCCCAATGACTGATGATCACGTAGCTGGCCCTTCTCAAAACGCATTATTTCTTTTTTCTTTTTTTTTTTTTTTTGTTGAGATAGAGTCGCACTGTGTCACCCTCAGTGGAGTGCTGTGGCATCACAGCTCACAGCAACCTCCAACTCTTGGGCTTAAGCAATTCTCTTGCCTCAGCATCCCAAGTAGCTGTGACTATAGGCACCTGCCACAATGCCCGAGTATTTTTTTCTTGTTGCAGTTGTTTAGCTGTTGTTTAGCTGGCCCGGGCTGGGTTTGAACCTGCCACCCTCAGTGTATGTGGCTAGTGCCATAACCACTGTGCTAGGGCACTGAGCCAGATTCACTATTCTAGATGCCAATAAGAACATTCATGATTTACAGAAGGAGGTCAAAACATCGATCTTAACAGGAATTTGGAAAAAGTTGATTCCAGCTCTCATTGATGACTTGAAGGGGTTCAAGACTTCAAGGAGGGTTAACTGCAGATATGGCAGAAATTGCAAAAGAGGCAGAGAGCCTGAAGATGTGATTGAATTACTATAATCTCATGATAAAATTTGAAAAAATGAGGAGTTACTTCTTAGGAATGAGCAATGAAAGTGGTTTCTTTTCTGTTTTTTTTTTTTTTCCTTTTTTTGCAGTTTTTGGCTGGGGCTGGGTTTGAACCCTCCATATGGGGTGGGCGCCCTACTCCTTTGAGCCACAGGCACTGCCCTAGAAAGTGGTTTCTTGAAATGGAATCTATTCCTGGTAAAGATGTTGTGAACTGTTGAAATGACAAAAATGACTTAGAATATTACATAAACTTAGTTGATAAAGTAGTGGTAGTGTGTGAGAGGATGGACTCCAATTGTTTTTTTAGAGACAGAGTCTCACTTTATCACCCTCGGTACAGTGCCGTGGCATCACAACTCAGCAACCTCCAGCTCTTAGGCATAGGCAATTCTCTTGCCTCAGTCTCCCGAATAGCTGGGACTACAGATGCCTACCACGACACCCAGCTATTTGTTGCAGTTTGCCCGGGGCCGGATTCGAACCCGCCACCCTTGGAATATAGGGCCAGCACCCTGTCCACTGAGCCACAGGCACCACTCCATTTTTTTTTTTTTTTTTTTTTTTGTGAAAGTCTCACTTTGTTGCTTGGGCTAGAGTGCCATGGCTAGCTCACAGTAACCTCAAATTCATAGGGTCAAGCAATCTTCCTGCCTCAGTCTCCTGAGTAGCTGGGACTACAGGTGCGTGCCACAAAATCTGAATCATATTTCTATATTTTTAGTAAAGACAGGATCTCACTCTTACTCAGGCTGGTCTCAAACTCCTAATCTCAACTGATTATCTTGTCTCAGCCTCCCAGAGTGCTAGGGTTACAGGCTTGAAACATCATACCTGGTCATGGACCCCAATTTTAAAAGCAATTCTATCAAATAGCATCAGATACTACAGAGAAATCCTTTATGAAAGGAATAGTTAATCAATGTGGCAAACTTTTTTTTTTTGCGGTTTTTGGCCAGGGCTGGGTTTGAACCCACCACCTCCAGCCTAAGGGGCCGGTGCCCTACTCCTTTGAGCCACAGGGAGCGCCCTGCAAACTTCTTTGTCAAAAAATAAATTGCCACAGCTACTCTAACCTTCAGCAACCTCCACCCTAATCATCCACATTAAGGCAAAACCCTTCACTAGCAAAAAGATAACTCAATAAAGGCTCACACGATTGTCAGCATTTTGTAGCAGTATTTTTAATTAAGATACATATAATTTTTAGATATAATGCTATTTCACACCTAATAGACTGTTACGTATAGTGTAAACATAACTTCTATATGTACTGGAAAACCAAACAATTCAAGTGACTGGGTGTTGCAGCGCCTATAGTCCCAGCTACTGAGGAGGCTGAGGCAAGAAAATCACATAAGCCTAGGAGTTGGAGGTTGCTGTGAGCTATGTGACGCCACGGCACTCTACCAAGGGTGATAAAGTGAGACTCCGTCTCTACAAAAAAAAATTAGCTTGGCAAAGTGCCACATGCATAGCTACTCAGGAGGCTTAAGTAGAGGTATTGTTTGAGTTCAGGAGTTTGAGGTTGCAATTAGCTATGATTAAGTCACCACAGTCTAACCTAGGCAACAGAGTTGAGACTGGTTTTTCCAAAAAATTATAATTCTTACCTCTTATGGAAATTAGTTATGGAGTCAAGACAAGAAACCACTGATGAATATGTAAGATGACAAATGTTGAATATATGATAATGAACATTTGCTGCTTTTCAAAGTTATCACATAAAAACCCGTATTTTACTTTTTATCACCAGTCACTTGTACCCTTTCAGAATTTCTATTTCGTTTAGTTCTAAAGAGTCTAGTAATTTAATAGAGGCTAGAAAAGGAGGTATCTTTGGTGGTTTAAAAAAAAGTGCTATAGGGAGGTGTCTATTGCTCAGTGGGTAGGGCGCTGGCCCCATATACCAAGGGTGGAGGGTTCAAACCTGGCCCTGGCCAAACTGCAACAAAAATAATAATAAATAAAAATTTAAAAAAACTGCTATAAGCATCAGTGATTTAAAAAAATAAAAGCTCACAGCAACACATCAGCTCATTTGAACATTCCTATCTTCTTCAAGGCTTTCCCTTGATTTTGAGGTAGATTAGGACAGGACCGAGCAGAGAGAAAATAAAATTTACAAAAGGATGAAATTATAAAAATTCCTGTATTTTAAATCTTATAAATGAAGCCAGGCAGGGTGGATCACATCTGTAATCCTACCTAGTACTCTGGGAGGCCAAGGTGGACGACCTCCATGAGCTCAGGAGCGCAAGACCAGCCTGAGCAAGAGCAAGATCCCATCTCTAAAAATAGTCATTGTGGTGATCACCTGTAGTCCCAGCTGATTGGGAGGCTGAGGCAAGAGGATCATTTGAGCCCAAGAGTTTGTGGTTGCTGTGAGCTATGTGTGACTCTGTCTCAAAAAAAAAAAAAAGAAAGAAAGAAAAGGAATCCTCTAAATGAGGCTTCAGATGATTAAATGCTATAATTATTCTTCTATAAGTAAAGGAAAGTTTTAAGCTGGGCACAGTAACTCACACCTGTAATCCTAGGACTCTAGGAGGTTGAGACAGGTGGATTGCTGGAATCAGGGGTTCCTGACCAGCTGGAGCCAGAGCAGACCCCATCTCTAAAAAAAAAAACTAGCCAAGTGTGGCAGACCGCTATAGTCCCAGCTACTCAGGAGGCTGAGACAAGAGGATCATTTGAGCCAAGGAGTTGGAGGTTGCTGTGAGCTATGACACCACAGCTTTCTACTGAGGGCAACAAAGTGAGACTCTGTCTTTAAAAAAAAAAAAAAGAAGAAGAAGAAAAGTTTCAATTACAAAAACCTATGAAGTAAATGATTCTGGATGCTCCTGCAAATTATAGAGACTAATAAAGAAAAAAGTAGCACCAATTTACAAACTCCCACTGGAAAGAGAAACTCCTCCTCTCTTCATTATCACTTAGATCTCTGAAAGAGAAAGTTTCCACCATCATTCCCACAATGAGAAAGGACTTCTGCTTCTTCCTCCACCTCCCTCACAGACATCACCTCATAGGTGAAAATAACATTAACAGCAGTTAAGACTCAAAGGCAATGCAGGCCATCTTGAACCTCCTTCTACTCATAAATAGAAGAAACCTGCAGATAACTCAGGTCTCTCCTCCAGCTTTTCAAAGACTATCACTAGCTAGAAATTAGCTGGCCCAAATCTGCTAGGAAAGTATTCTAGGGGAGATAAAATAGAAAGTACCACTTAGTACTCAGGTTGTATCTATGTATTCCTATCTGGGTGTTTTTCCTACATTTGGTTTTATCCTCAATAAAACTGAAGTTTTTATTCTCC
Organism: Arctocebus calabarensis; assembly: GCA_963573935.1. Classification (NCBI taxonomy): domain Eukaryota; kingdom Metazoa; phylum Chordata; class Mammalia; order Primates; family Lorisidae; genus Arctocebus; species Arctocebus calabarensis. Next base: position 12,246 of record CAUYON010144293.1, read on the forward strand.
TATGTTCTGCATATCTATTTTTCAACTGAATAAAATAGAAAGTACCTCCATATTCCAACACCATGTAGAGACTTTTCATTGGCTTACTTTAGTCAGGTAAATGTAAGTCACAAAAATCACTATCCCACCCCCAAAAAAAAATCCCCTTCAAATTTAAAAAGGTGAGTAAAAATTAATCACAGCATCTGTGGCTCAAAGGAGTAGAGTGCTGGCCCCATATACCAGAGGTGGCAGGTTCAAACCTGGCCCCAGCCAAAAACTGCAAAAAAATACATAAAAGAAATTTAAAAGAAATCAAGAGAACATTTAAAACAAAAAAATCACAGCATCTCAGTTCAGTGGAACAGTAGAGATCAAATCCAATCTATATTATAGATGAACAAACACACAGAAATAGAATAAAAGCTACAAGGCCAGGTGCAGTGGCTCATGCCTGCAATCCTAGCTCTCTTGAGAGGCCAAGGCAGGTGAACTGCCTAAGGTCAAAGATTCGAGACCAGCCTGAGCCAGAGCAAGACCTCATCTCTAGAAATAGCTGGGTATTGTGGCAGGTGCCTATATCCCAACTACTTGGGAGGCTGAGGCAAGAGAATCACTTAAGCCCAAGAGTTTGAGGTTGCTATGAGCTATGATACCATGGCACTCTACCAAGGGTGACAAAGAGAAACTCTGTCATAAAATAAAATAAAATAAAATAAAATAAAATAAAAGGCGGCGCCTGTAGCTCAGTGGGTAGGGTGTTGGCCACATACACTGAGACTGAAGGGTTCGAAACCAGCCCGGGCAAGATAAAATAACAATGACAACTGCAAAAAAAAAAAATAGCTGGGCATTGTGGCAGATGCCTGTGGTCCCAGCTACTTGGGAGGCTGAGGCAAGAGAATCACTTCAGCCCAAGAGTTTGAGGCTGCTGTGAGCTGTGATGCCATGGTATTCTACCCAGGGCGACAGGTTGAGACGCTGTCTCAAAAATAAAATAAGAAAGAAAGAAAGAAAAGCTACAATGTTTATTATAATTAACATATTAATCTCATATAGTTCAATAGCAGAATGAAAAAATAAAGTACAGAATTCTTACATTACATTATTGTGACTACCATACTATTTCTTTTTTTTTTTTTTTTTTAAGAGAGAGTCTTACTTTGTTGCCCTCAGTACAGTGCCGTAGTGTCACAGCTCACAGCAACCTCAAACTCTTGGGCTTAAGCGATTCTCTTGCCTCAGCCTCCCAAGTAGCTGGGACTACAGGTGCACACCACAACACCTGGCTATTTTTGTTGCAGTTGTCATTGTTGTTTAGCTGGTCCAAGCTAGGTTCAAACCCGCCACCCTCGGCGTATGTGGTTGGTGCCATGACCACTATGCTACGGGCGCCGAGCTGATTACCATATTATTTCAAGCCAATTTCTTTGAACATTATTTCAATGAACTATTTGTGCAAATTACAAGTTTGAAGTAGGTATCACTGAAGGTTGAAGAAGTCATCAATGATTTGATGAAAAGATAAAATCTAATCCTCAAAGGACTATGTATGTGAGACATAGAAATAATATGAAAGCATTTCAAGTTGGGGGAATAACATTAGCAAGAAGGCAGAACCTAAACAGACAGATGTCATGCAAGGCAGAATATGGTGTAAAGAAATATCTTTGTCCCAAACACTATCTAGAACAGAACTTTTTGTGTGATATTTTCTGGGAAGAAATGAACATTCCTGGTAAAAAGTATAATCCATTTTGGACGAATTTTTAACAAGCTTAAGAAAGTTCTTCTGGAAACTTAGTTATCTACCTACTCTACTGACAGTCAAAAATCTAAAGGTTTTTTTTTGTAGAGACAGAGTCTTACTTTATCACGCTCAGTAGATCTTTTCTTGGACTCGGTGCCCATAGCTTAGTGAGCAAGGCGCCAGCCACATACACTGAGGCTGACGGGATGGAGCCGGCCCAGGCCTGCTAAACAACAATGATAACTGCAACCAAAAAATAGCCTAGTGTTGTGGCAGGTGCCTGTATTCCCAGCTACTTGGGAGGTGGAGGCAGGAGAATCGCTTGAGTCCAGGAGTTGGAGGTTACTGTGAGCTATGATGCTACCACACTCTACTCAGGGCAACAGCTTGAGGCTCTATCTCAAAAAAAAAAAGAAAAAAAAGAAAACCTTTTCTTAATTATCTAACCACTTTGATTTTCTTATAAATGTCTTGATGCAGAAAGGAATCTTCGAATTGGTCTGGTTCATTTTTATCCGTAGCAGCAAGTCTGAAATAAAATTTTGACATGTTCTCATAAGTAAATTTCTAAAATTTTTTTTATTTTATTTATTTATTTTTTTTGAGACAGAGTCTCACTAGGTCGCCCTTGGTAGAGTGCCATGGTGTCACAGCTTACAGCAACCTCAAATTCTCAGGCTTAAGCGATTCTCAGGCTTGCCTCTGCCTTCCAAGTAGCAGGGACTGTAGGCCCTCACCACAACACCGGGCTATTTTTTTGTTGCAGTTATCTTGCTTAGCTGGCCCGGGGTTCAAACCTACCAGCCTCGGTGCACATGGCTGGCACTGTAATCACTGTGCTATGGACGCCAAGCCTGAAACACTTTTTTTGAAAGAATAAATATAAACATACACATGAAAAGCTAAAAGAAGAGTGTCAGGATCACAATTCTTTACATGAAGGAATATATAACAAGAACAAAAAAATAGGGTACTTAATATGTCTAGCTTTTCTTCTCTTGCAATGTCAAGAAAATACTCTAACCTTCTATTTGCTTCCAGATTGTTTTATTATGTTCATTAAATTATACAGGTGAAAAAAGTACAGACCAGGAAAATGACAAGAAAGGCTAGGCATTTTCACTCTCGGAGGAGGGGAAAAACAGATTTCTAGTAAAGGCCAAAAGGTGTTAAGAACCAAGTTATCTCGTTTTAGGGAAGGTGTGTACTGTTTAATCATAAATAAGACAATTTTGAAGAAGAGCAGTGTTGAGGAAAATACAAAGAAGGGTAAAGATAGGAAGAGAAGAATTTAAGATATTTTTCTGGGTATTAAGAATGTATTCTGGCTCGGCACCTGTGGCTCAACGGGCTAAGGCACCAGCCACGTACACCTGAGCTGGCGGGTTCGAATCCAGCCTGGGCCCGCCAAACAATGACAGCTGCAACCAAAAAAAAAATGGCCAGACATTGTGGTGGGCGCCTGTGGTCCCAGCTACCTGGGAGGCGGAGGCAGGAGACTGGCTTGAGCCCAGGAGTTGGTTGCTGTGAACTGTGATGCCACAGTACTCTATCCAGGGTGACAGCTTGAGGCTCTATCTCCAAAAAAAAAAAAAAGAATGTATTCTTTTTTGGGCAGCACCCGTGGCTCAGCGGGCAGGGTACCGGCCCCATATACTGAGGGTGGGAGGTTTAAACCTGGTCCCGGCCAAACTGCAACAAAAAAATAGCCAGGTGTGGTAAC
>CAUYON010144296.1:0-36393 GCA_963573935.1 Arctocebus calabarensis
AATCTTATTCCATGAAGAGAATGGGAGAGGACTTCTTAAAAAGGAGAATTTTCAGGGGAGTCATGGGAGATGGAGATTTAAAAAGGAGGAATTATGTGGGTGGGGCTCATAGTACAGTGGTTACGGCTCCAGCTGTGTACAGTGATAGTAGTGGGTTTGAAACCAGCCTGGGTCAGGTAAACAATAATAACAACTACAACAAAAAATATCTGGACATTGTGGCTGGGTGCCTGTAGTCCTGGCTACGTGGTAGGCTGAGGCAAGAGAATTGCTTAATCCCAAGAGTTTGGGGTTGCTGTGAGCTGTGATATCACGGCACTCTACCAAGGGTGACATAGTGAGACTGTCTCAAAAAAAAAACAACAAAAAAAACTATGTGGTTTGGATCTTGAACATATATGGGACAAGGGACAAAAGAGCCATAGAAACAGGGTTTGTAATGTTATTGTTCTACTTTAAGGTTCATTACAGGAATGAACAAAAAGAAACCTCCACTTCAACAACTCATAGGATGCGTTTCTCAGGCAATGTGATTTAATTAACTCTGAAATAGGTTCATCTACATATTTTGTTATATATCCGAAGCTGTTTAAATAATATTATACCTTTGTATACATGGTCATGCAAAGATGTATAATAGATTTTCAAGACTCAGAAGTTAGGAGGATGTGAGGGGATTGAGAGATCAAAAATTACCTATCATGTACAATGTTTCCTATTCTGGTGATAGGTAAGCTAAATGCTTTGATTTCATCACTGTCCAATTCAATCATGTCAAAAAACCACCTATATCTCTTAAATTGACAAAAAAAACCCCAAATTTTAAAGTATGACTACTGCACAATATTAATATACATATTTCTTGAAGATTTATTTAAATCTATAATGAGAGGAGCATCAAGACAATAATGTTTGTTGCTCATAGAGTACTAATATTATTCTTTATTTCTAAAATCTCTGAGTGTTCTAAAAAGTTTATGATTTTGGAAATTTAGAGAAAATAGAATTAATATTCCTTGTTTTGGATAAGTTGAATTCTAAACACTTTAATAAATGGTGGCATTGAAGGTAATCTGCATTGGAAACATTAGATCATCTAATTTTTTATAAATGAATAACATTTCTGTTTTATTATTAGATAAGCTTTTTTTGAGAGAAGGGCTGGCAACAAGCTATACAATGATTTTGATAGAAAATTATCCAGATACATAAGACTTATGTACTGTTTGGAACACAATCAGTTATCAGCTGCTTTTATACATAGGGCTAAATAACCATCAGTAATACACCTATAACATTTTACATCTAAATTGCAACTTAGGTTTTAAGGATTTTTTTCATATAACTTACTTCAGTCTTCAATATTTACGTAATAATCAAAGAGAAGATAATTCCCTTTGTGTTTTCTCAGACTTTGTCATATGAACTATACTGCTATTATTTCTGCTTCACTAATTTTTATATTGTCTTAAACACAAAATGGCCATATATTTGTCTTTAACCTCTCATTATTTAAACATTTTCATTATCTGTTTAAAGTTTGTAAGTATATAATTTAATCTTGGAAAGTGGTTTTTGAATAGTACCTACACTTTGAATTAGTACTCACAATATTCTCTTTGAAAATAGAGACTATTTTTTTGTAGAATGTAGTTTTAATAATCCTAATGCTAAAATTATGTATAAGTAACTTGACAAAGATTGAAAATTGTTTTAATTAAAAGCTTGGGTTTATATTTCCAATGCCTTTTTATTGAGCTTCTCTCTTCAGGTTTGAATATTTACAAGTGTGAAAGAAATAAACTAATGTAAATGTACCCATTATTAAGTGTATTTGTGTAGAATGAGGGAGTGTAACCACCAGTTAGTCTCAGAACATGGTTCTGTCAATGAAAATGCACTTCAATAAAAAAGATCGTGTATTTCAAACAGCAATTGGGCTTACGTTGTGTTTTCTCCATTGGAATTATTTAAGGCATTGTCTAAAAAGGAATAGATTCCCTGGCTAAGCAAAAATAGAAAAAGCAAATGAGAAGGATAAGAATAAATAATTGAAAGGTTTAACAGGCATATATTTTTAGCATTACATATAATGTTAGTCCGAATTCTACAGTTCTTAGCTTTGTGCAGAATATTTTAGAAGCTAGTGTTTTATAATGAATGTGCTTAGAGATGTTACTTAACATGACATTTCTGAAAGATGTGAGACTGACAGACACTTATAATTGCAAGATCTCCTTTCTATAAGTGGCACAATTAGCCTAGAAATTGAATTACTACAACAAACACAAATGAGCTGCTTGAAAAAGAATACACGAAGCATTTAAAATGCCATGTATTTTAGAATATGGAAAACTATCTGAAAGTAAGCTTTGTTAATAAAAGCCTCAAATACACTAATCTGTGATAATCCATGGGAAAATACAATTATTAAAGGAAAACATACAAAAATATAGAAGATGAATATTGAGATCTATACATGAATGTAACAGTTTTTTTCTATTAAAATGAACCTTCTGTTCTACATGGTTGACTTGGGTTAGTCATTATCTAAAACAGCAGAAAAATCTGTTGTCTTCAGAAAATGAATTTCACAAATTTTAGATAAAGAAATAAAATTCCTTTCAGGAAAAAAGCACTTCAATTATTGGACATCACAATATATAGAAAGCATTTTAGGATTAATACTCATCTTGCTATTTATAGCAATTATCAGCAGTCAAAAGGTTTTAAAAATTTTAATGAATATTTCAAAGTCTTATAATTTTATTATTACAATAAATTATATGACCTTAAATATAGATTTTCCATTTTTGTTTTAATGTATATCACATTTTCAAATCTGCCCATAATATTTCTCTATGAAATGATTAATTGTGTATTTATCTGGTCTCAAATGTAGAACATTTTCCTACTTGAGTTAAGTCTATTAATGGCAAAAAAATTATGAAAAAATAATTATTTTCTTCAGTGCTAAAACATAAGCAGATTAATTTCATAACTCATCCATTTTCTTTTACTAAGAAATAATAAAATTGAAGGATCCTAGTGACCATAGTGTGGTGTGACTATGTTCCCTCCAAAACCTGAGTGTTGAACCTTAATTTGATTTTTTAAAGGTACAGACTTGTAGAGGTGATTGGGCCATAAGAGCTCCTCCCCTCATGAACTCATGAATAGTATTAAGTCCTTTATAAAAGAGGCTTCAAGTATTAAATTTCTTGCCCTCAAAGACGCATGAAGTCAGATGAGGACAGTGTTCCTCTTCTTCAGAGAATACAGCCACAAAGCACCATGCTAGCTGAACAGTCGGCCTCCCCTGAAAACTGAACCTACTGATCCCTAGATCTGGGACCTCCAGCCTCTGGAATTGGGAGAAAATCAATTAATGTTCCTCCATAGATTAGTGAATCTTAGGCATTTTGTTAAAGTATCAGGAAATAGACCAAGATACCATGAGTATTTTATGAATGCGGACATAATAGAGTAAGATGAAACCTTTTGCACTTATAGAGTGAAAAAAGTTTGCTGATTTATTTCCAGAAGCACACACTAATGAAAGTTTTCCATTTCCCAAATAAATACTCTTTCTCCTGCACTATTTTCCTCATTGTCATTTCAGAGATATAAAGACAGCAACATCAGACTCTCAGGCCCCAGACCTTAAAAGAGTTATTTTGCACAAACCTTCATTCTAAGCAATAATACAAATGTTTGAATCTTCTAATATCTAATAAGGGTAGTTCCCCTAAAAGTGCATACATTTTTCAAAATTTAATAAAACTACCAAATAACTAGTGATAGAAAGGGAAGTTGAAATTAAAACATTTTAGTACACTGGATATGAACACCTAAGTAGACCATGAATCCTACTAAAATAAAATATATCAATTAAAGAGATTCAAGACCATAGACTGCATAGTAGAACAAGTGATCTTTTTTAATAAAAGATAAACCCCTCACATTATGGAATTTATAAATTAATTGATATTTTTCCTTTAAATATCAGATAGGCATTGTACAATTTGAAATAAAAGTGCATTAGAGTACATTCTAATTTAGTCTCTTTAATTAATTACAACTTTATTTCTACAATGATATAGCATTTTAATTCTGCAACTGTTTTCATTTCTAAAAGATTCTTTCTATACCATTATATAACTGGTTCACTAATGAAGTGATTTCTTTTCACTATCAGCAATATCTGGTTGTAATTTTAATAGCATTTCTGACTGACTTCATTCTATCATTCAATGCACCCTCTGGAGAGATAGCAATAAGGAATACAAATCTCTGTCTTTGTAGTTTAGTGTGGGACTCAACATACATATGTAAATATGTAATAAACTTTCTGTAAGAGTGTGTAAATAAAAATAAAGCAAAATGAAAAGTTAAGGAATAATTGAGAAATTGTTCTGTTGCAGGTACATGGATCAGTAAAGACGTGTGACATTTGAGCAGACTGGTGTTTCCTGCTGTGTCCCTATCCTGTGAAGCCCTTCCTGGCGCACGGTGATTCTGTTCCCATCCTGTGGAGCCCTTCCTGGCACATGGTGATTCTGTTCATTGACGAATGCACAGCGTGCAGGGAGAGTTCTCAGCACGGGAAGGAAGCTGGGTTGGCTCAGTTATTTTCTTTGTGTTACTTACTAATCCATTCAATATCAGAAATATTTCCCAATATATTGAAACACATTTAGCTCCATGACCAAAGAACTTCTCTATAGGAAAGCTGTGATGGATGATGATGACGTCACACATGACTCAGATGAAAAGGGTATGGTTTACCTCAGATTTGAGATGTAATAGTCACAGAATGGTAATGTCTGGAACCTCGGGTTACCATGTGAGAAAGAAGAAATAAAACAGCAAGAGAAAAGAGCTCACATGGAAACTGATTATGTACCCACATTTAATTGTAAATGAATAGACTGCATTGTATACATACATTGTATAAATATCGTTAAAAGGTACAATAAAATAGCCCTTTTAAAACATGCAGTCTGTATTGCATCCACGGTATTACTGATGACAATGCACACATTAATCATAGTAGGTACAATATATTAAGTATAATCTATCTCAGTTATTTTTCAAGTATTCGAAGGTATTAACCCATTTGTTACTGGCTAATAACCCCATGATCCAGGTACTACTATTAGTTACATTTTATGATTGAGGAAACTGACGCTCCAGGGAACTGATAACTTGTCCAAAGTTACGCAGCATGCAGTGGCACCATCATGAGTCAAATTCAGTCAGTCAGGCTCCAGAACTTGAAATCCTGATGCTTTTTCCTATCTTAAACGTGACCATCTCCTCACTACGCTATATATGCACATTTATGTACAAACTTCATACTCTTGTATACACAGCACTGTGAATCCCAGGCCCCATGCATCCCTTCAGGAAGGGCAACATGTGTTTTTCTATACTCCAGGCACTATTATAGATGTTGGGTATAAAGTGATGGAAAAGATGGTTAAAGAAAAATTATTCTGACACTTTTTAAAATACTTAAGGAAGACTTTACTCAAGACAAATGCAGTGGATATATTGCAATAGAGAAGAGAGGTTCGGCTCAAGTCTGAATGCAGCAAAAAGACAGCTGAGGATTTATGGCCAGTGGGCAGCACCAGGAGGACAACAGATGGAAAATTACTAACAGGAGATGTGGTGACAAATTGGGGGCCAGAGGTGGCTGTTAAACTCACTAGACAGAATTCTTGCTGAAAGGAAACTCGGTTCATTAAACACTGAGTGTCAGGAATAAGAAATTTAATAAAAAATTGAGAATGAAAAGAATTCTTCCTAAACTAACTTCACCACATTCCTGCTGTAAGTGGGCTAGGTAGGCAAGACCAAAGATGAGGCTTGGTGGAAAGTGAGATCAAGGGAGGGAGCCTGACTGTGTTTGGTCAAGGGGAAATTCCTTGTCAGGAAGACGGAGATCGCTCAAGTTCAACATTAATTTTTTTTAATACTCTAGAATTAAATGTGACCAAGATTTTGCAAACATTTTATTTTTATATTAAAAAAAGTTTCCTATAGAACTCAAACTCTAGTATGAAGAGTCAATAAACAAATTAACGAGACAAATTTGATAGTTTCTGCTGGTTTTAAGACTACGAAGAAGACAAAACAAGGCAATGTGTTAGACAATTGCTGAACAATAGTTTAAAGGGAGATACAGTCTAAAATAAGCTTGAGATTGAAAGGAAATTTTTGAGGATATGATTTTGAAATATTAATCTTTCAATCAACTCCTCCAATTCCATTTGGATTCTTCTCCCGTGCTAATGTGCTGCATTATAGATACCTCAATTATAGCCCTCCAGTACATTGTGAAAGTTAAAAATGTTTTTCAGCACCTTGTGGACTCCAAAGCGCTGTGATAGTTTTATTTATTACTATGTATGAAGCCCAACACTGCACTTAAAAGAAGAGCAAGGACATCACAAATTTTTCTCCATGTAGCAAGAGGGAAACAATTTCTCACCTCCATTTTTATGACTATTTCTTACTAATATTCCTTCATAGAGTAATACCAATTATATTTGAAAATTATTAATGAGGAAACTTTTCTCTCCTTCAAATATGTCAGGAAAAGGTTTAGCCCTCGGTAGGGAAAATCCAGACAGCTCAGGACAGTTTTCTTTCATCAAAACCTTAAGGAATCTATTATGAACTGTTTTATTAGTGTATTTTTTTCTCAGTTATTTATTTTACATTACTTGGGAAAGGAAAATAATTTAAAGAGAGCACTTTGCCCGGACACATCAAACTGCACTAATGTATAACAATTTGCTCTGGGAACTTTTTCCAAGCTGGCTTACCTATTTTCTCTTTTCATGCATTTAAAAATAGCTCTCCTTTCCCCAGCTATAAAGCAAGGCTATCTAAGAGTTTGCGTATCAAAGAAAATTCAATTATAATAGAGAATTGTACTTTGTACTTGGATTAATAAAAGACTCTGAGGAGGATAAGAGCCAAATGAGAAAAGCCAAGTAAAGCTAAATTTTATTTATATATTACTCACTCGCCTAATAAATAATTTTGCAAGGTGATTTGAAATAAATGCCATGATAAAATGTTAACAGATTGAATATGTGAATATGTCACTTGGGCAGAAAAGGATCAGGGAAGAATTATTTTTGAAAAATATGAAAAATATGCGTACATAATGCAAGCTTTCAGTATGTTTAGCAATAGGAAGTATATATTCCCTTGGTGTCATTATTCAAAGATTTCTTTTTAAAATAAAGTTATTTTAATAAATAAAATTTTCTCAAAGCCTTGTTCATATTTAACTCTAGAGTTTTAAAAAATAATTAATTTTAGGTTTGGCCAGGCACAGTGGCTCATGCCTGTAATCCCAGCACTCTTGGAGGCCAAGGCAAGAGGATCCCTTGAGTTTAGAAGTTTGACACCAGCTTGAGCAAGAGTGCGATCCTATCTCTACTAAGAACAGGAAAATCAGCTTGGTGTTGGGGATGGTGCACATAGTCCCTGTTCAGTCCCTAAGTATAGTAGGCATGGGTCTGTTCCTATTCAGTATATTAGGTGTAAGTGATATGGGTAAATATATGCATACACACACATATAAAACCTAATTAGGGCCCATACTGACTGATGATAATAAAGTTTCATTAGATGAATTATGAGATGAATATTCTGCATTCAATGTATTAGCAAAATAAAATACATAAAATATAAAAATAAAATAAACCACTGTGACATTCAAAGTTATGCGATCATACATATTTGTATTTTGAAAATGCAACAGCATTTTACAAAATCACATTTACCTTCCATCCATGTTCTACCACTCATGGTAACTCTGCCTGTACTTCTCTCTTTATCTGAATCTCTATCTGAAATAAACAGAATACTTTCTTTTACAAATTTTGGGACTAGATTTTCTCTTTTCCTTCCTGCTGATGTGATCATGTCCTCATAAAATTGCTTTTTGTACCGAGAGTTGAGTTATTCTGCTTTTCTTCTTAACTCTTGACATTCACTCCCTTTTTTTTCCTTGCCTTTAGCCTTATTAAAGTCACATACTTTAAAGGCAGAGAGGGGGCAGGGACCCTTTGTTTTCACATATGTCTAACCACCCACCCCCCATTGATTTGCAACTATTTAAAGCAAATACAACACCCTTAACACTTACCTAATACAAAGTACAATCTTGGGGAGGATTGAAAAAGGGCCCTTTGGCAGAGGTATGGCAGAGTGACAGGGCAAGTGGACTTAGGGAGAAAAGTGGGTACAGAGGAGAGAATTCTTCTGGCAAGGTGGAAAAACATCAAGAGATGAGACTTTCTAATACATAGAAAACAATTTCAGCCACATCAGTGATGAAATATTTTAAAACCATTTTAAGATATCAAAGTAGCTGAAATTAAATAAATCTAATACTTCAAATTTGCATGCTATATAGGAAAGAAGTCTTGTCACACATTCTCTTTTAGGGGATTCCAGAGGTTTTGGCTTTAGTTAGTGGAATAAGTAGAATGAGTTTGCTCCTTAGTGGAGCAATAACTTCATTTACAATTAGGAAAATAATATATAATTAATTTACCCTATTGGCTTCTAATTAGTGGTAAATCAAATTTTTTTTCAACATTCTCTAGGCTTTGTAAGATTTGTTCTGAACTACTTGAGGCCATTCACCTGAAACACTAATTTAGGTAGAAGGAGTCTAAATAGTGAACTCAGTACCCTCCCAAAGTATGAGGGGGCATAGGGTGTTAAATTATTATTTTTTATCAGTAGCAGATAAATTTTTAAAGGTAAGACCCACTTGGCTTCTCCAGATTCCTTTATTTCCATGAATGCTTTTTAAAAAATATCTCAGCTTTTTGGGGTAAGGTCAGCGTCTTGAGTCTTCACAAAGCGGGAGCATACAGGCACAGTGCCTGGTCTCAACATCTACATTTGTGATTTCTTCCTCAGCAGCTTCTTGCTTTCAGAATTGAGAAAAAAAATCTCAGTGTAGTTGATTTCCCCTTCAGGTTAGCATAGACATGGAGTCAGTCACAAATTCCCATGGCAAGTAAATAAATTTCCTTCCTATGTATTTCTTCATTCTTTTTAAGTGTGTTTGAGAATGCTTACAAGTATTCACCAGATTGTTATGGAGCTATTAATTAAAGACATCCCAAGGTGTGCAAATGGGATTAATATTTTATTACTTTTGCCTTGTCCATGTCCAAAGCCAACACAATATATAAATCTAATTGAAAAATAGGTAATGTTAAAAACAGTCTACATTCATACTGTGCTTGCTATTGTATATGTTGGTATTTAATATTAATAAAACTCCATAAAGCCAAACTAGTATCACCCACATTTTTTGGATAAAGAACTAACACACAGGCATATATGTATATTGTCCAAGGCCACGTGAAACAGTAAGCTGTTCTCAATCCCAACAGTCTGCTCTAGAGTCCATGTTTGTTTGTACTCACTATATGACATTGCCTAAAGCAATATAATACAAATACTGTGCGATAAAACAGTTGGATTTGAAAATAAACATTTTTTAAAAATACTTAAAATTTTTATTAAAATATTAAACAGAAGTTCACAAAGTGTTATAACAAAAAACAAGGTAAATAACCTTTGTTTTACCATTAAATGAGTTGTGAGTCTCCATAAGGATGTTTATTTTATGCAAAAATAAAATTGAAAACATGTAAAAATAAACATCTATTTTGAGCAACCAGATATTAGTGGAAACATTGTGCTTGTATATAGTAAATTTGCCGCTGAGTCATACTGCGCACAGACTAGTCAGTAAGAATTTCGTTGCTTCAGCCTTTTTCTGTAAGCTACGTGATTCTGCGCAAGGTGGTAGAGTTAAAGATGGGGTGATGTCTGGTAGTAGACACGTGCTCATTTATTGTTTTCATATTCGTTCATTTACTTTATTTTCTTTTGAAAAGATGAGGTAAGTACCTAACTACTAAGATAACTTTGTCAAGCAAGGAGGACAGCTGAGACAAAGGTATCAGAATCTCTGCCTTTACATGACTTCACCTCTAGGGGGAATAAGAGGAAGACAACGTCAGCACCACGCCCACTGTAGCTGCACAAGGCACTTAGGAAACACCATTGATTTGTGTTGAGTAGTCAGAACTTCCAAAAGGAAACTTCCAAAATTGGACATAACCAGAATAAGTAGAAACCATCCGGGGGAGGCAAAAGAGGGAATAGGACTAGCAAACAGCTTGTACAAAGAACTAAAGTTAACAGAAATGTTGCTGTCCTTAAAAAGAGAAAAAGGGTATTTTGTGTATTTCTTGATTTGTAGTGGAGGATAAGAAGACATAATATTGAGGGTGGAAGTCAGGAGCAGAACTGAAAGAACTGTGTAAGCCAAGTTCAAATTTGAGACTCACAACTCATCCCGAAGGCATTCAATGAAATTTGAATTTTTAGGAAGAACATTACTTCTTGAAATTTGGATTTTATAAATATCACTATCCTTGCAAACCCCATATTTTTGAAGCTAACAACTATTAGACATAGGCAGATACCATGTAATATAATTGATTCAGTTGTTCCACACCTATTTATGAAGTTTTGGTTACTCAGAAATGTAAGTAAAAGAAAGCAGACATTTAAGCCTTCATAGAGCTTATTGACATAAATATAATAAATCAATACATTATATATGATGCTGGAAAGTCACAGCACTAGGGGAGAAAAATAAGCAGCCAGAGCAAGATCACAGGGTGAGAACTTGCCTGGAGTGTTTATGGAAGAACAAGGAGGTTGAGTGCCTGGAACTAAGGGAGCAAGCACAAGAGAAAAGTAAGAGCAGCTCCTTGCAGGCCACTGAATGGATTTCTGCTGTTACTCTTAGTGCAAAGGGGACTGACTCATTACAGTGTTTTAAGCAGAGGAGTGACATACTCCATGCTCTAAGCTGTATTTTAAAATAATTACTCTAAGCACTAGTTTGAAAAAAACTAAGAAGGCAGGTATGGCAGAAAGAGCTTTGTTAAAAAGCTATTATAGTAACCCTTATCAGAGTAGATTTGGGTTGATAAGAGCAGAAGTAGTCACTAGTGATTAGATGATGCATATGTTTTCAAGTTAAAGGCATCAGGAATTTCTGATGTATTGGATACGTGGTATGAGAAAAAGTAGTCACAGAGCAAGCACTCCCATTATGTGAGCAACTAATGGAAAACTATAGATCCCAGCAGGCATTGGTAAGGTAGTACAAGGGATAGATTTTTGGAAAAACATGGATTTAGTTTTGGGGATGATAAATTTAGAAGTCACTTCACATTCTAGCAGAGAAATCAAGAGGTTAGTTTGAAATATGGATATGTAATTTGGTGGAGATATAAATTTGGGAGTCTGTAGCACATAGTATATTGAACTAGGGGAATGCAGGAGATCAACTAATGAAATAAAGAAAAAACTTGCTGAACAAAAGGTTGGTCAACATTAAAAAATCAGTAGTTAGGGTTTTCCTCTCAGTAGTTCCCTTTAAGAGACATGAAGTGGGTGAGATGTCAGGCTTAGTCCAGACACTTTTCATGTTGAACCTGGTCCTTTGTGGTCTATGAGGTACAATCTGTTGGATCACTGTAAGCTACCACCAGGAAGTTCCTCATTGGAGATTTACTGCCCAAGGGTTCTGGGAAGGGGGGGCTTCAAAATATTAGAAAGTACTACGTTTTGTATTATGTGAAAGGTATTTGGAGACTTGAGGTATAAAAGAGTTGCAAGCCAGATCTTACAAATAAAGAACATGGAAAGCCAGTCAAGTGTCCTTTTCTTGGGAAGATGTTAGCCCAGAAAAGAGATTTCATGCCAAAATGGTTGAAATTGTTGGCATTTCCTGAAAGAGTTCTTCAAATGGAAACTATTTCACCTGGAATGTGTTTTTAATTAGTGGGGATTTATTACATCTGACAGACACAGGGAATTGCATTATAGAGAGAAAATAGAAGTATTTTAGTAGTGACTTGTTGAAACATTCAGAAACTTTGACCTTAATGTCACAAATAGAGCGTATCTGTGAAGAATTTTATGAAAAACAAATAACTGAATATGTTTTGTATTCTTTAATTACAAATGACAAATAGGAATGTACTATTTTTTATTCATTCATTTTATTTTATTTTTGAGACAGTCTCACTTTGTCGCCCTTGGTAGAATGCTGTAGTATCATAGCTCAAAACAACCTCAAACTCTTGGGCTCAAGTGTTCCTCCTGCCTCAACTTCCCAAGTAGCTGAGATTATAGGCACCTGCCACAACACCTGGCTATTTTTAGAGATGAGATCTTGCTCTTGCTCAGGCTGGTCTCTAATGACTGAGCTCAACCAATCCACCTGCCTTGGCTTCCCACAATGCTAAGGTTATAGGCATGAGTCACTGTGCCTAGCTTTGGAATGTATTTTTTTACATGAAAGTACCTAGTAAATGGTATTCAGGGGCATACAGAGGAAGCAATTTGTGAGTGGATAGAATTAAGACATTCTGACATTCTGATTATTTTATTGTTGGAGATTTTAAAAACTGGCATCAGTGTGGTTAGAAAAAAGCAAGGCATGCAAGCCCTTATTTATCAATTCATTCTGCTTTACACAGGAAATATTTCTCTATTTCCATTGTTTAATGTATTTTTGAATGGCTTTGACATGCTAATGGAGAAAATTTGAAACATTCCATGATTATAATGTTTCATGTTCAGCTTGTTATTTAGGGCAATGACAGAATGTTTCAAAAACTCTTTTCCTAAAATGACATTTAATTTTTTAATTCTTCATTAACTTATGCAAGTTTTCATTTAATAAATGACTATACTTCTGTCATGTCAATTGTACAGATAAATAATCACAGAATACTGTTGGAGATGTCTTACTATATTAGCAAATTAAATGAAAAAGTGTATAGATATGTACAGGTATTTATCAAAAATTCATGGAAATATTATAGAGCTGAAGGATGAGGAAAATCCACAAAGGAGACTGAGACAGAGTGAACAGTTACACAAGATAGAGCCACCTGGAGACGCATCCAGGAGGGGGAGTGTTCAGCTGTGTCCAATGCTGCTTCGACTTAAACAATATGTAAACTGAAAATTGACTATAGGATTTTCCAAAGTAGTAGTTGTTGTTGACCTTGATGAGAGCAGTTGTGTACAGTGATGAGGTAAATTGAAGTAAATTGAATTTAAGAAAGCATGGGTAGAGAGGAATTAAAGTCAGAGTCTATGAACAACTCACTCCAAAAGTTTTGCTACCTAGTCCCCCTCCCCCTAAAATAGGGTGGGAACTGACAGAATGCTATCAAGAGAAACTTATAAACATACAGAAACTTCTTGTATGCTTATGAGGATGATGGGGTAAAGAGAGATAATTTGATAATGTAGACAAGAGAGAGGAGAATTACTAAAGCAATGGCTTTAGGTGGGCAAGAAAGAATGGACTCCCATTCACAAGTGAAGATATTTTTATCATCAAAGCTTAAGAATTTCTTCTAAAATCAATGATAGAGAAATTCTTTGACTGTTCTGGTAGTGGAATAGTTGTAGTTATCAGAGTATGCTAAATTCTTTTGCCTTCACTTTCCTTAGTGAAGTAGGAAGTACATCATTGGGTGGTGTCAATGGTGAGACACCTGATGTGGTTTCAGGAGTGAGGAGAAAGTAAAAATAGCCACATGAGACAGGGGTACAGTTTGTGGACTGGAAAGTTCGTTTATGTATGTTGCAAGATTTAAGGAGTCCACTTTGATATTTTTGAGTTAAAAACAAATATATTTAATGTGGCTTCATGTTTTTCTCCCACTGAATCCTGCTAACAGGGTAGGGGCACAGAATAGGAACTATAGGAATAGTATTTACCAAAATACCTCCACAGAGTTTATAATTAACAATTAGTAAACATTGTTTAGTTGTATCACCTGAAGAAAAGAAAGCAGTCAAAAACTCCTAAGAATAGTGACTTTGAATCCATGTCAATCAATTCACATTACTAAGAAACACAGGGACTGAGGAAACAGAAAAACATAATACATTTTACATATTAGCTGATGGAATCCCAGAATAGACGAGCAGTAGTTGGAAGTCGGATATGGATCCAGGGTCTAGGACTCAGAAAAGCAATGTATATTGGAGATGTAAATTAGGGAACTGTTGACAGAAAGCAAGAAATTGATCCATTGGAAAGAATTGATCCAGGCAAAGAAGACCCAGGATCAAACCTAGCAGAGCACAAATAATTTTGAAATGGTAAGGTAGTAGGAAGTTAGCAGAGGACCTCTAAAAGAGAAAAAGAGCAAAAGAGAAAATTCTGAAGACACAGGAATTGACTTATTTGAAAACTTAAACGTGGTAGGGAAGTATCTGTATTAATAAAGTGAAATCAATGACTCAGTATGCCCCTAAATGAATCATCTGGGTCATTAGCACATTTGAAACTTATTAGAAGTGAATTTTTATTTTGGATTAATATAAGGGTACATATAATTAGGTTACATTGTTTGCCTTTCTTAGAAAAAGCATGAGTTGTATTTGAGTCCTTCACCCAGAAGGTGTGCAGCTGTTCGGTGACAGCTTACTGCACTCCTCCCTCCTTCCCCTTCCCCCTTCTTGAATGTAATCGTGTTTTTCCTCTCATGTGGGCCTATAGCTGTTCATCTACTAGTTTCAAAGTGAGTGCAAATTGAGCTTGTTTTTCCATTCTTGAGAAACTTTATTAAGAAGAATGTTTATCAATACCATATTTTTAATGGCAAGGGCCTGATACTAGGTAGCCAGAAGATATAATGAG
Source organism: Arctocebus calabarensis (assembly GCA_963573935.1). Lineage (NCBI taxonomy): Eukaryota > Metazoa > Chordata > Mammalia > Primates > Lorisidae > Arctocebus > Arctocebus calabarensis. The sequence goes on from CAUYON010144296.1 coordinate 14,804, forward strand.
AATAAACCAAATAAAAAATTAGAGAATTAAATGTTTGCTATTCATGCAGCATTACACTTGTTTGCTAAGTTCCATTATTCTTTAAAAGTTTACATGAATTTGGCTCAGTGCCTGTAGCTCAAGCGGCTAGAGCGCCAGCCACATACTCCAGACTGGTGGGTTCAAATCCAGCCTAGGTCTGACAAACAACAATGACAGCTATAACCAAAAAATCGCCGGGCATGTGGCGGGTGCCTGTAGTCCCAGCTACTTGGGAGGCTGAGGCAAGAGAATCGCTTAAGCCCAGGAGTTGAAGGTTGCTACGAGCTGTGATGCCATAGCACTCTACCCAGAGTGACAGCTTGAAGCTGTCTCAAAAAAAAAAAAAAAATTGCATGAATTTAATTTGATCTTTTCACAATTGATGTTTCTTAAGAAAATAATGTCTTGAAACATTGAAAGCATATGTGATACCATAAATAAAATTTTATTCTAATGAAGGATACTTAATAAAATATCAATGAATAGTAGAAATCCATATTTTTTTTATTTGTAGAAATTGTAGTAATTTTACTTGGAAAACAGTTCTGGAATTTCTACCTGAAACAATGAAATATATTGGTAATTTTTTTTTTTTTGTAGAGACAGAGTCTCATTTTATTGCCCTGGGTAGAGTGCCGTGGCATCACACAGCTCACAGCAACTTCCAACTCGTGGGCTTAGGAGATTCTCTTGCCTCAGCCTCCTGAGCAGCTGGGACCACAGGCAGCCACCATAACGCCTGGCTATTTTTTTGTTGCAGTTTGGCCAGGGCGAGTTTGAACCCCCCACCTTCTGTATATGGGGCTGGCGCTCTGCCCACTGAGCCACAGGCGCTGCCCAGTATTGCTGAATTTTATATTCCTTCACAGGAAAGAACAAACATCAATTCAGTTTTAAGAATTTGAAAGTTTCTCAAAATTTATGGCAGTCATTTGGTGACATTTTCCAAAAAGAACATGGATTTAATCTCCCCTCAGTTTTAGTTTTCATTTAAAGAAAAGAAGTTAAAAGAAGTTAAAATCTAAATTAAGCCATGAAGTGAACAGTTTCTGAAATACTCCTTTGAGAATGCTTAAGAAATACCTTTCTTTTGATTATCATTTTTCCTGGTCAGCTATATTAAAGAGACCTTCTTTTGAATAGTTCAGTTGTAGGTGAAATGATGATGGAAAAGCCATTGCATCCATAAATAGAAGAAATATATCTCTTTCTTTTTTTTCTTTTTATCATTGGGGATTCTTTGAGGTTAATTGATTGCATTTGTTAGGTAAAGACCCTCTTACAATTGTGTCCTGCCCCCAAAAGGTGTGTCACACACTGAGACCCCCCTCTCCTTGCTCACAAATAGAAGAAATAATAATTTGGCTGTCCTTTACATTAAGCAGTTTTCAATCCGTGACTTTAACGGAGGCTCCTGAAATGAATGATATTGCGAACTATGAAACAACGTACACTGGTTACTATGAGGGTTGTGATCGACTGTATTATGGTCCATCATTTCACTTCCGAGACACTTAGTTGACAGTGTCCTTACTAATTCACCAGGCGTGTCTCCACTTGCTCAGTTTATCACTGTTGCTGGAAGGGCTTCATTTGTTTCCGTCTGTGCGTATTTTACTTTTCCTGATTTTTGAGTATCTCAAAACTTTCTTAATGACTCACGTATATATTGCACATACTAGATAAAATGTTTCCTCAAAAGCCTAGAGGCTGAGGTGTCCGAGATTAAGGTTGCCTCATTTGGCAAGGTCTTCTTGCTGGACCATCCCAAGGTGGAAGACATCACAAGGTGGAAGGGAAGATAAAGGACCAGAAAGAGACAAAAAGGGGATGAATTCATTTTTTTATAGGAAAACCAATCCCACAATAGCAGTATTTATTCATTCAAGAGGGCAGAGCAAAAGCCTTTTGGCTGGACCATCACAAGGTGGAAGACATCACAAGGTGGAAGGGCAGATAAAGGACCAGAAAGAGACAAAAGGGGATGAACTCATTCTATTATAGGAAAACCAATCCCACAATAGCAGCATTTATTCATTCAAGAGGGCAGAGCCTTCATTACCTAATCATCTCTTAAAGGTTCCATCTCTTTATACTGTTACAATGGCAATTAAATTTTGACATGAGTTTGAAAGAGAATAAATGTTCAAACATTTCACCCCGGACTCTCCTCAATTAATTTCTCAAAATGTATCTACTTCATCCTAATTGCTATAGAATTCATTCCAGCATATTCTCAAAATTCCAAGTCTCATCTAAATCAGATATGGGTAAGCCTCATGGCATGATTCATCCTCAGGCAAATTTCTCTCCCCTGTGAGTCTGGGAAATTTAACAAATTATATGCTTCAAAAATACCATGCTGTGATCGGAACAAGATGGATATTTTTGTTCCAAAATGGATTAACAGGAAATAAAAACTGGTAAGTTGTCCCAAGTATGTTCAAAACCCCAGAGGGTAAACAACATTAAATCCTAAGGCCATAGGGTTACAGTCTTGTTTGATACCATATCATACTCTATAGGCATACTGGGGGGATGTTGGGCCCCCAATTCTTGGACATCCCCTCTTATTGCCTTTCCAGGGCTCAGCCCACACAATAGCTTTCATGGGTTGGAGTCACCTGCCTCTTGCTCTCCTAGGCTGGTGTCTACAATTCTGCAATCTAACCAATGACCACAATTTTGTGTCTTCACTAGGCATTTTCCCAGTGGAAAAAAATCTGCTGGGGTGGTTCTTCTCCTGGACAGATTTCTCTCAGTGCTTCAGACTGCCAGATATATCCTCCGAAATCTAGGTGAAGGCTGCCATGGCCACATAGCTCCCATACTCTGTGCAGCAGCAGAAGGAGCACTGGATGGACACCACCAAGGCACTAAGGCTCACTGCTTATGTCCTTGGAGTTGGGGCACTAGCTGAACCCGGACCTGCTTGGATCAAGACCCCACTCTTAATACTGCTACCAAGGTAATTAAATTTCAACATGAGCTTGAGAAGGGACAAACATTCAAACCACACTTCATGGCACATGCTATTATGGGTCATCCAAAAATATCAGAAGGTAAAGATTGGTGACAATAATTTATTATTTTGTCTATATGGGAAAACTATCTGGTTTTAAAATTCTAACTTATGAATTTATCAACAATAGTGTCAATTTATGCATTTTGGGGAAAATGTATTTTCCAAAGATGGCGTGACAATATTTCCATTGTATATATAACACATAATAACATGACTGGGCATCCATCTGGTGAAGTTTGGTCTGTGTTCACTTGATCTGAGTACGGGAGGGATTTTACTACTACACAGTGAATTTTAGAACATTCACACTTAAAGTGTACATTGTACTCATGTTGTCTAATAGTCAATTTTAAAATTATGGAGACATTTTCCAATCCCCCATCCTTTGTCTCTACTGTATTATTCTTGTAAAGCATTTTTTTTTAAGAGTCAAAGTCTCTGTTGCCCAAGCTAAAGTGCAGTAATAGCTCAATCATAGCTTCACTGCAACCTTCAAATGCCTGCCACGGGAGATCTTCCAGCCCCAGACTCCCAAGTAGCTGGAACTACAAGCACACACCACCATACCTAGCTAAAAAAATTTTGTTTGCATTATTTTTTGTAGAATTTGAGTCTCCCTTTTTGCCCAGGTTGGTTGTGAACTCCTGGCCTCCAGTGATTCTCCTGACTCGGCCTCCCAAAGTACTGGAATTACAAGTGTGGGCCACCACACCTAGCCTATAAAGCATTTTTTTTATTTGTGGTAAAATATGCAAAACATAACATTTGCTATCTTAACTGTTTATAAGTTTACAATTCAGTGTCATTAATTACATTCACAATTTTCTACCACAGATCACCTTTATTTATAAAATGTCTTCTTCACCTCAAATAGAAACTCTGTAAGCATTATCTGAGAATTCCCTATTCACCCACTCCCCCCTGCTGTATTATTTTAGTAATGGGCTCATTGATCATTTTATGCTTGTTTAATTTCGTCTTCAGAATTATTTGACTACCCGTTATTATAATCACATCAATCAATATCCCCCAAATGTCATCAGAACTGTAATACATTTTTCTAATCAATATTGTCTAAATACTATTCTCTGAAGGTCTGTTCTATTAATGTTATTCAGGGATTATTATTAGGAAATTTATCTGGAAAATTCAGTAAGAGAAAATTTTTCTTTAAAGGAGATATAACTTGATTTAAATAATGTTAATTATTCACACTCTATAAAGTTGTGAAGATTGAAATACTATGGACATTTAAAATTAATTATATTCTAATAATTGGTTCAGTGGTTTATAAAAGAATAGAGAAAAAATTAAGTATTTTCAACTAATTAGCAATGTTGAGTGGTCAGAAAATAAAGAATAACAATGTTTTAGGAGATGAGATTTCTATTTTACAAACTTATTTTCATGAAAATAATATAAACTAAATGAAGTACTCAGAAACTGACTTTGGTATGATAAATGTTCCTGATTTCTGGGGAATAACACTTTTCTAACTGAAACTGTCAGACCAAAATGGTTCTTTAGATGGTAGTGAAAAACACAGGACAGGTAGGAAAAAACTACTATTCCGTTTAATTTTCCAAAATTAACTTTAAATAATTTATTCATTCATTTACAACACAAACTCCCAAGGTCTCATAGGTATGTGTGTGTATATATATATTTTTTTCAAATTTGAGATAAAAATGATTTCTGATAAAGTGGCAACATTTTTGTTGAACAATCATATTCCAGACTACTTGTTTGAAATATCGTGCAATGCTCATGTGATATTTTACATAAAATATGACCTTGATTCGATAAATTCTAGAACGATCTACACTTTTCAGTTTTATTTTCCTAATATCCTAGTACGAGAGATTCTGTAACTGAACAAATTTTATTCCATGGTAATATGTGCTATTCTTCACTAGAGTTTTTCTGCTCTTTCCTATAGAGTTGCAGACAATGGTAGTTTGGGTTTTCTTAGGTAGTTCTTCTTAATGTGTATATTGACAAATACATTTATAGCTACTTATTCAAATGTTACTCATTAATGTTTCCAATTTTAAAAATTAAAAAGGAAAATATGTTAGCCCATGTATCCTGCTTACACACCACTCTGGCCTCCATTTGCGCCTATGTTTTTAGTATTTGCAATTTTGCAGTCCCTCTTTTAGTATCTGCCTCGTCAATGTGTCGGAAGGGAGACTCTCTTTCTGTTTATTGCTTTCACCAGGTATCTAGAATTTAATATTCTTCAAACCTAACAAAATCATCACTGGACAGTGCCTTTTACAGAATGCTTTCTCCACATCCACCTTTTCTGTATGATGTGCCAGCATATATATTTTGTCGTCCGCTCACTGATCCTATTTCCTAGTTTTTAATATTTGTGTGGTAATACAAATGCTTCTTTTATGCATATCTAACCTCTGCGTTTTCTCAATCAATAACATTTTATTAGCATCATTCAGTTTTTTTGGATTTACATGCTAGAAACCCTTCTATCGGCTCAACAAATGAATTGAATTGCTTTGTTTAAGGAATTAATATTACAGGGAAGGTTCATATCTTTATGAACTATAAAGTGGAACTCATATTATAATGCCACAGTCATTTTCAGCTCTTGTCCTTGATGTGCTTCTTTCTGATTCCTGAAAATAGAAAATCTCTAGTTTCATAGCCATCACAGTTTAAAATTCATAGTCTATTATATCTTATATAGAATGGGTTCAACTATAGTCAAAGATCTTTAGCTTCACTTAAATTAGATCAACTTAGTTCATATTCATTTACCTTTTAATGACCACCATCGCCCAGTGTATGCCATCCATTTATTGTGCATTAAGGAAATGAAAGCTATACCTGGAAATGTGAAGGAGGAGGCTAACCACAATAATTAGATATATGAAAATAGTGGAAGGTGTATTTTCCATAGGAAGTTGTTAGGCTTTATTTTCAGAAGAAAGTAGAAGGGTGCACTATTATCCCAAGAAGTTGCATTGTTTTCAAACATTTGTAGGGAATTTAAGTTGCTTGAGAGTAAAGCCAATATTTTAATTGCTTCTCTATTTGCAACATAGTGGTTGAATTTTTATCAATTTTTTTTGTTCTAGAAAATGACTAATACATATGTACAACTGTAAATCACAGGCTTAATCTTTAGGAGTTTTCTCTCGCCATTGTAAAGGCTCCATTTCTAATTTTGCTGTGTGTCTATTATCTTCCCAGAATTTGAAACACATGATTAGACTTATGTAAGAAACGTTTCTTCCATTTCCTTCCTTATCGTGCTCTGACTTTGTGGAATGAAGAGTGGCAGGAGCAAGGTAAAGTTTAGGCTTGGGAGTGTGGAGTGGGCACATACATACAAAGGTATGATCTCTGTGTGTGTCGACAGATGGATGGATGCACACTGCATAAATATCTAAATTAACTCATTCTGTTATGGACTCATCCCCGAGAAAGGAAAGGAACCAATAGTTCCTTACTTACTCAAGCAAATAAGAGTATATGGCTCTCTTTATCTTGATGTAGACATTTTCCAAGCTTTTATTGTTATTCTTTTTATTCTTCCTTTTATTAGCTTTAAAAATATTGTAAATTGTCTTGCTATGACAAGCTTTTATTCAAAAGCTTAGAGATACTTTTAATATATTTCTCAATGGCAGTAAGATAGAATTCAATTAATTGATCTAATTAATACATACTCCCTAATTCTAACATGTGTACATAGCAAAGTAAAAGCACAATATTTGCCTCTAAGTGTCCAGTCATGATGTCTCTAGTTTTCTTAGTACATGGATGGATGCTTTCTGGAAATTCCTTATATATTCTATTTATTAATGTAAGAAAATTTTCTGCCACCTAATGTGCTATATATAAGATGATTTATGAGTCATGTGCCTCAGGAAGGAACAGACCTTTTTAAATGAATGTCAATTCCAAGACCTGGTAATAAATTACAGATTCACCTTATAAGTTGCTAGTGGGGCATGTCTTTTTTAATCATTGAAAGTCACAGGTCAGTTTAGAAAAACAGATAAACAAATCTGTGTTATGCCTACTTATCTCAGTGATCTGATACACTGTGTTATCCCAATGTATTCTTTCTAAAATTATAGAAAGATTATCAGTATGCAGATTTCTAGATATAAATAAACCCAATATAGTCAATATTTCCAGCTGGATTTTAATGGGACACACCCTTTTGCACGGATAATCCAGGAAATTCATTCTTATGAAAAATTTGTCCTAATCTCGGCTTGTAAGCTTTTAACAGCTTCCTGGTAAGGGACGGAACAATTTCCCATGTAATGATTTCATTATGATGAATTTTATAGCTTACTAGTAGATTTATGATACACTATACAAATGTTTTTAAGATGTCTCATCTTTCAAAATGTTATCTAAATCATATTAAATAATAAGCTTTTCTCTGAATTTTTACAACAGCCTTCTGGTTATGACAAGAGTCATTATTTTAATTTGACAAGGCCAAGAAAAAACCATCATACTTTCACTATAAAATTTGTATTTATGATGAAAATGTTTTCTGTTTAAATATCTCACTTTATCATAAGAATCCAGAAACAATGCTTCTGATATTTCTCTATATTATATTATTCTAAAAAAGTTATTCAGCATTTAGATTCATAAGTCCAGTAAAAGTATCATGTATTAGCTAATGAATTCCTGTTAGAACAGCATTCAAACTCCTTACCAGCATCTGCATGTCCTCACAGGATACAGCCTGCCTCATTTTTCCTTCCTTACATACTTCATTTCGTTCTTCATGTACAATTCACTTACTGAATTTCATCTCACCTTGAATATTCCTCTTCCTAGGATCATTCATTCCCATATCTACACATGGTCAGCTTTGTCTTGTCAGTCAGGTATCATGAAGAGACCAACCTTGATTAGAACGGCCAAACCGAAAATCTCTGTCATCACTCTTTATCAATTGATGTTTCCCTGTACTTATGGTGTTTGTCACCATCTGACAGTATGTCACACAACTATGCTTATGTCTTTCCTTTTTAAGTTCATGGTGGCAGCATGAGTTCACTGTTGAAACCTCAGTGCCTACGATAAAACAATGCAAAGCACATTTAGTCTTTTTCCTTTGACATTTCTAGAATGGTGTTCTTTAATCCATAGTTTGCTTTGATAATATAAATTTGAAGGCTATAATACTTTAAATCTGAGAAATTATTCATGTCTTTTTTTTTTTACTACTTTCTTTTTTTTTTAATTTCTCTTTAATATGAGGGTACAAACTATTAGGTTGCAAGGTTTGTGTTTGGAAGATGAGGTCTCTGTTATAATTGTGTCCAGACCCAAGGAGGTGCAACATACACCTTTATGTTGTGCCTATCAGGTGAGAGCACACCAGTCCCCCTCCTCCTCCTCCTTACCCACTCACTTGAATTGAACTCAGTTTCCCACCCCCCATGGCCACACATAAAAAGAACATAGACTTTATAAAATTCATTTAAGAAAGTCATGAAACAAATAATAGCAGAGCAACAATAAAAAGTGGGGAATGACCAGATTTCTCGAGTTGCCATGTGACATTACTTAAAATGTTTACTTTTAATAAAAAATTATAAGATGTGCAAAGAAATAAGAAGTATCCATTCATGGTGAAAAGACAGGCAATAGAAAGTGGCCAGCTGTTGGACTTGCTAAACAAAAGCCTTAAGTTGGCTTTTTTTTTTAATTAGCAATTACTTTTACTTGAATTCCATGGGGTGAAATGAATATGTCCATCTATTTTGTTCTCTTTTTGTATGTACAGATTCTTTTCTTCCTTTGTCAGAGTTACAACAACAGATGAATGACCAATGAACACATTAAAATATTCTCATCATCACTAGTCATGAGAGAAAAGCAAATCAAAATCATTCTGAGATATCACCTCACTCCAAAGAGATTAGCCTATATCACAAAATCCCAAAGCTGCAGACACTAGAATGGATGTGGAGAGAAGAGAACATTTTTTCATTGCTGTTGAGATTGCGAACTCTTACCACATCTATGGAAGGAGGTATGGAGAATTTTCAAGAAGTAAAAGTGGAACTTCCATTTGATCCAGCAATCCCATTGGTAGTGATCTACTCAGAAGAAAAGACATCATTTTACTACAAGGATATTTTCACTAGAATGTTTGTTGCAGCTCAATTCACAATTGTCAAGACGTGGAATCAACTCAAGTGCCCATCAAACCGTGAATGGATTAACAGCCTGTGATATGTATATCACAGAGTACTATTCTGTCATAAGAAAAGATGGAGACTTTACATGTTTTGTGTTTACCTGGTTGGAGTTGAAATACATTCTTCTTAATAAAAAAATCAGAAGAATGGAAAAGCAAGTATCCAATGTACTCAATGCTAATATGAAACCAATATATAATTATATCTTTTCATAAAAACTGCTTTTCAACACCAATCTATCCTTTAAAAACCTCAAACACTGTAACTGGAAAGATTAAGGAAAACTAGTTGAACTGTGATGATTAGGTAGAACCCTGAAGATGTTAATTTTCTGTCCAAATAACATTTAAAAACCCTATGATCTGGAAGGCTTGATGAACACTGAGAACAGCCAATGATCTTATCCTGAAGTTAGTGGGGTGGGATAAGAAAAGCCTTGCTTAGGTTTTGGTTTAGATTTCATCATTGTTCATCAGATCTGAAGTAATAGTTGATATTTTGAAAACTTACACTCAGCCTCCTAAGCAAGGATGGAGCCAAGGTCAAGTTGAAGTCCCAGAAAAGAAAGGTTTAAATTCAGAACTGAGCATAATTGTCGGTTAAGAAAGCAGAGAGCTAATCAGGAACCTAAGATAAAGACAATTATGGATGACTAGAGCTGGGCTTGGGAAGGGACTGTCACTGTTCTCATGGTGCTCAAATGCCTAGGTGCTACAGACTCTGGGATGAATTAGAGAAGCAACTTCAAGTAAACTTAATCATCGTGGAAATTGGAAAGGAATAACAAAAATACTAATAACATACTGTGAGCAACAGGTTTCATTTAAAAATAAAATGCTATCGTATATAACAATGAAAGAAGTAAACTAAAAGTCATAATAAAGATAATACCTTATTGAAAACATATAGGACTTTTTTTTTTTTTTAACAAATCTGCTTGTGGTGAACTTATGTCAATAAATCTAAGGGCACCATTTTTTCCAATAGGATAGGCTCACTTTCTCTGTGTTACATTTCAGTCATTCTGGCAATATTTTAAACTTTTTCATTATTATTACACATGATATGTACCTATGATAAATGATCTTTAAGGTCACTATTGTAATTGTTTTGGGATGTCACATACAGTACCTATGTAAGATGATGAACTTAATTGACAAATGCTTTGCTTATTCTGACTCCTCAGCCCACCAGCATGTCCCACATTTCTCCATTTCCTGAGGAACAGTAATGAAATTGTACCAGTTAATAATCTTACAATAGCCTTTTGGAGTTCAAGTGAAGAAAAGAGTCATTTGTCTTTTAATTTAAATCAAAAGCTAGAAATAACTAAGCTTAGTAAGAGGAAGGCAATTTGAAAGCTGAGACACACTTAAGCTTCTTGTACAGAAAAGTTAGCCAAGTTGTGAATGCAAAAGAAAAGTTCCTGAAGGAAATTAAAAGTGCTAATCCAGCAAACACCTAGATGTTAAGAAAGCAATTGCATGCTCGTTGCTGATATGGAGAAAATTTGAGAGATCTGGATGGAAGATCAAACCAGCCACAACATTTCTTTAAAACCAGGCCCTATCCAGAGCAAGGCCATAACTCTCTTTAATTTTACATACCCAAAATTGGTCAATATCTATTTAGTAAGTAAAGTTCAGTAAGACACAAACATGCAAATTCAATGATAAGAGCTCTTTAAAGCCATTAAATGCTTTATGCTCATAGATACTTGAAAGTAAAATTAGCAATGATTCACTCTAAAAAGAAATATAAAAAGATAAAATAAATCATTTATAGTACAGATATTTATTAAGCAATAACTAGATACAAGGCTAGTTATTAAAGAAAAACCTACTTGCTTTATATTTGAGATAGACAGACAGGACTATATGTGGGAAAAATTTGCAAAGATGCTAAAACAGGTCACATATTAATCCTCTTAGTGAGCTCAAATTTTAAAACCATTATTACAAATTAATACTTTTTGATGTTTTATTCTGTAGAAAGTTAATGTCTAAAATTCTACATCCAAACTATAGTTTAGGAGAGCAAACTTTATCATATTTTCCAATTGAAATCTCTCAAAAATGTTCTGGGTAAGGGACATTTGTACAGAAATACTCAATGTATTTTGAAACATTCCCTTCTTTTTAGTGTAACAAGTCTTCTCTGAGTTAAAATTCTTCTTTTCCCTCTTTGTTAAAAAAGGAAGTAAAATGATTTAGATATTGAGTAGCATGGAGCAAAGTTTAAACTGTAATGTTGTAGCTCATTACCCTATGTGGCAAAAATATAAATGCCTAAAGAAAGGGTGCCTGTGCTCAATGGGGGGAGAGCAAGCCCCATGCATCAGAGTGGTGGGTTCAAACCCAGCCCAGACCGGCTAAACAACAACCCCCCCAAAAAAAAAAGGGAGAGAGAGAGAGAAAATGCGTAAAGAAAGATGAAAATTCCTGTAGCTAATCATGTGTCTCACAGACATGAGTATTTTCTGGTCTTGCCTGACTCAATTTCGATTTATGGGCAACTGTCTTCATTCCAGGCCCAATAGATATGAGAAATAGTAAGAATATACAAGTTATATACAAGTTCGCAATTTTGGTATAGTTGGCTCAATTATCAAATCTGTAGCAAAAATATTTAAACTATATGCTTCTGCCTATAATGAGAACCCAAGTGTGAGTGTTTGAATAATTTTGAAAACATGTAACTCTTCTGGGAAAAAAAATACATAAAGCATGAAAATAAACTGTATTTTAGTGACACATTTCTGAGTTAACTAACAGAAAATATCAACTTCACTGCTCAATCAAATGACATTTAATTAATAAACATGGTACTTGCAAATTAAATGCTAATTTGAAAACCCTAATTGGAAGTGATCCCTTGTTAGATTCATTGATTTGAATGACAATTTAATCAAATCGTTCATCACTTTTTTTCCTAGAACATTTCCTAAATACTTTAATACCAGTCTTACCCAATTGCATGAATCATTTAAATTTTTACTAGGTCTTGTAATTATTGCAAGTTTAGGTCATGACTTAAAATAATTATCAAGACATATAAATCAATAGTGAAACTAGAAGTTTTTTAAAAAGTGATATTTTCCCCTTATAATTTTAGTTATTGTGACATAAGATCTATAAGCAAGATCATTAAAATGCTTTTATATTCCAATTCAACTAAAATACCAGTTATATTTTTTCTCATTCATTCTAGTTCAGAACAAACAAACAGATAAAAACAATTGGTGGGGCCGCACCTACGGTGCGTCTTAGAAGGGTACAGTAGAACCTTACTAAATGCAAAAACAAATGTCTTCATATAATAACTGAGAAAATGCCAGGAAGGGTATGCTAAACTGTTTGATGAAAACATTTCAGATTGTATATGAAACCAGCACATTGTACCCCTTGATTGCACTAATGTACACAGCTATGAATTAATAATAAAAAAGATACTGACTTATAAAAATAAAGTATAACATTTGCATAGCCAAACAAAAGAGCATACCATCAAAAAATCAACCTGTTGTTCTTAAGTGAAGAAGCTACAAAAAGATATCTAAAAATTCATAACAATGAGATAATAAAAGGGAAGGTTTTTGAAAGGCCTTATGAATAGCCTTCTTGTGTCTTCCCATTACTCAGTGAGAGGAGAATGATACTGTCAAGTAGATGAAAATCGACCCCTTTCCTCTTTGTGTTCTAGCATCACTTACCACTGCAATGTCTACTGTTGTTCAGATACATACAGGGCTATTGTGTTGTTAATACGTATGTTACTCACATAAAACCCAATAATAGAACATGAAAAAACTAGAGGAAATGCTCGAGCTTTCAAGGTGAGGGCAGAGGAGTAGTAGATCTAAGGGATTGAGCATTAGTATTTGCCATTCATCATGATGTAAACCATTTAATTGTCTTAAAATAATTTGAACATGAAGTTAAACAGAAACAAGCAACTGTCTTTCATTTTTGCCTGTACTCTAATATATAAGAAGCTCTTTCTAACGCTATCCAAAAAAAAAAAAAAAAAAGGATGCAATAACTACAACAGAATAATTGTAACTATCTTGTGGTTGACAAGATTAGGAGCGATCGGTCTTTGAGAGGTTAGGACTGTGGTGGGAAGAAGAACCAGGTGAGTCCAGGTCCCTGGGAGAGGCGGGTCAAAGGACGCAGAGGGGGAGGCCATCTGTGCTGTGCCCACAGAGGAAGGGCAGATTCCATCTGGATGGCATAGAGGGGTCAACCCAAACTTTACACCTGGGAGTCCTTTCTTGTAGTTTGGTTTAGGGAAATTTTCTAGTCACCCTGTTTATGATGCATTGGTTCAGGACCATGGTTTTGGTGACGAGGAATAAAAGAATTTACTCATGAAACTATCAAGTCCTTTTTTAGATTTGGTGTTGTGTTAAAAATAAAACAAAACAAAATCTCAGACCAAATTTCTGTAATGTCTCAGATTTCCCTTTTCTTTATCAGTTTAATGGCCTCTAAACGGTACTGATCACGATGGCCGATCTCTCTTCATGGGCCGGGTTTTCAGCCTTCTAAGAACATGCAGTACTGTACATTTTAATATCGCTGAGAGGAGATTTCTCATATTCTCATCACAAGAAGTTCAGTGCTTGAGAAGGGGCTATGTTAATTGGTGTGATTTGATTATTACACATCGTATTAAAAAATCATAAGACCACTTTGTACCTCATAAATTTATCTAACAATAATTAGTCACTATATCATAAAAATAAATATGCAGGTATTTATTTTACAAAAAGAATGTGCACATGAATCTTTTATTGTTTAGGTGACATCCCAAGAAAGGACATTCAAACTCTTTGGCAGCAAGTTCAATGTAAGAAAATAATATCTAAGACCCCGAGTTTCACTGACACAATACTCTTAGTTATTATGGAAGTTAGGGTAGGTACAAAGTGATGCTTTCAAAGAAAAGTGGTTAAATTACTTTAAAAAATATGGTATATATTAACAACATTCCTATAAAGTTTTAAAAGTGATGAAAATAAATCTTCAAAAAATATGCTAATCTCAGGTAGGACAATATGATAGGTTTCTTTTTAACCTTTTAATAATAGAAATTCACCCCTCCCCAACCCTCCTTTGCCCCTTTCCCCATATTCTTGTGTTATAGTTGGGGAGGAGGAGGTTGGCATGGAGGGAGGGCACTTGGTGAAACCACACCTATGGAGCATCTTAGAAGGGTACAGGCTAACCTTACTAAATGCAGAATACAAATGTCTTCATACAATAACTAATAAAATGCCATGAAGGATATATTCAAGATTGTATATAAAACCAGCACATTGTACTCCTTGGTTGCACTAATGTACACAGCTATGATTTAATAAAAACAATGAAAAAATAATAGAAATTCACTATTATATAATTTTTTAGCTTATGAAAATGACATAAAAACTTTCCAATAATTTTACAAAATGAATATGATTTTTATCAGAATATAATAAAAGAACAAAACATAAGAATCGATAGAAAAGTTTCACAGATGAATAGTTCTAAAACTCTTGAACATTATAGCAAGTCAGCCCCAGCAATTTATTAAAACAACTATACCAAGTAATGTGGTGCTTATTCCATTTTTACATAAAAACGAAATTTATTTAATTTTCCCTATAGATGTAAATGTCATTAGCAGTAAGAAAGCATCATTACACAAAACTTTCTGCATATATAACAGCATATATGCATATAATATAAAGACATAAATTCTTTTCTGAAATAGAATCATACTATTCATGTAGTAAAATTTGATCTTTTTTTAATTTGAAGGGAGAAGTTTAATGGAAGACTAGCTTCAATTCATGTTTTCCTTCTACAGAAATGTTTCTAAAATGCTGCAGGAAAAATATTTATCTCTAAAAGTAAAAGAATCATAAAAAATTTCAAGAATTTGGAGTTATTTAAATAAATTACTTCTGTTTTAGAAAATGTTGCATTCCTGTTCTGAAAGATAAAATTTGCAACTGGTTAAATCATGTAATGTAAATATTAATATGTTTATACTAGTTAGTACCAATTACTAATTAACTCATTCCCCTTGAGTAACATAGGGAAAGTCTATTATATAATCAAACAGAAAAAAATATAAACCATAACAAATAGTTTGATAATTATATAATATTCATACTGGGAAAAGTCTAAGTAAAGTAACATTCTCAGTTTGACAGCTAATATATGATTAGATATTGGTTGATGTTTTTTTCTCTTTTATCCTTTATAATTTATTCCTCTTTATTTCTATAATAAATGTCTAATATTTATAGTGATAAGTTTTTAAGGTATGTACAGTAGTATTTCAAGTATGTATGTCTGCTTATATAGGCCACTTCAAATTAATCGGAAGCTTAACTTAACTTTTGTCATTGCTCAACAAAGACTATCAGTAACACATCAAACCAATATGGGCTTATTATTTAGTGCTTGGATGTCTCAATCAGAGGATGTCAGTTGGGACTTGTTACAGGATTTGAGCTTAAATCACTCGGGCTTATATTCAGAGTTTTTGCAGGGTTAAGTCATGAATAAAAGTGGACGTAATTTTTCTTTTTTTTTTTAGAGACAGTCTCACTTTGTCACCTGTGGTAGAGTGTTGTGGCTTCACAGCTCACAGCAACCTCCAGCTCTTGGGCTTAGGCAATACTCTTGCCTCAGCCTCCCGAGTAGCTGAGACCACAGGCGCCTGGCACAATACCCGGCTATTTTTCTGTTGCAGTTTGGCCGGGGCTGGGATTGAACCTGCCACCCTTGGCATATGGGGCTGGCGCCCTACTCACTGAGCCACAGGCGCTGCCCTGGAAGTAATTCTGTGACAAGGTAATTAATAACTACACAAAAAGCAGAAACAAATAGAGAAGGGCTATAGCTGTAATGGTTCAAGAAAGACACTCCCGTTTAGAAGAGGGAGATGCTTGATCATTTTTGTGGTTTGGCCTGAGTTCCAGTTTTTGTATGTTGAGACCCCATTATATAATGATTTTGTTTTTGTTTTGTTCGTTTGAGAAGCAGGGTAACTTCAGATTATTTGGGTTCCGTGAGATTGTTTAAGTAGGAATATCCTAGGCTAGCCGTTCGTGCTAGCTGTCATGCCTGCTTCTTCTCATTCTTTCATGTTGGGGACATGTTCTTCCAATATAGGGGCTGGAAGGCAGAATTAACACCTCTTGGGAACTTGTTAGAAATTTAAATTCTCAAGTTCTGCTCCGGAATTATTGAGTCAGATACTCGCAGCATGGGACAAAGAATCTATATTGGTTTTACTAAGCCTTTTTGTCTAAGTGAGTCTAATGCTAGCATAAATATGAGAAGCTGGGATGGTAGTTCTTTGACATGTATACACATTAGAATACTCTGGGGGACAGGAACTTTAAAATCACACTAATGGCCAGAAAAATACATCACTTTTTTTCTGTTTTGTGTTCCTCTACAATGCTTTTGCTTGTTTTTGGAGAAAAATTTTGAAGCATCATTTAAAGGTGAAAATTCATACAATATACAACATATCTTTTAATTCTATATCTTGAAGTATACCCTGCAGGTAATATCTTACATGAACACAATGTAATCTATACATAAACATTTATTTCATCCGTGTTTGCAGTAGGGAAGGATATAAACATGATACAGTTTAAAGCTGAGAGATGGATATAGTGCAGGGTACTAATAAAACGCTACACAACCCTGTCGTTAAAATAAGCTACATCAACTATATTTATGTGGATGTATTTCAAAAAATATAATGATAAGGGAATACAGCAACTTCAAAAATATTGCATATAATTTTAGTAAATCTTAAAAACACTGAATAATACTGCATCTTGTTATAGGTACAACATACTGTCTAGTAAAAGTTTAAAAGCAAGCACAAAAATTATTTGCAAAGCTTTGAGGTTACTTACTCCTGTGGGAAGGAGAGGAGATAGGATTCGGTGAGTTTTAGAGATGTCTGTAATATTTTACTTTTCTAAGGAATAAGTGAAGCAATTATAACAGAGTGTCATATTTTAAAAATTAGGCTAGAGATGACCATGTTGAATTCTGAGATTACCGTCTTCCTTCAATCCAGTGTCAATGCTGCCAGGCTGGATTCTTTTCTTTTAAAGCTTCCTCTATGAATTCTGCATTGACTATAAAGCTGTGTGTTAAAACAATGAAAATTATCAGATAGAATTTCAGGAAACAAAGAAAACAAATAAAAACTGGGAGCTGAATATAACTTATGACTGTTTCTGGACTCGAAGATCAGAGGAGTAGTTGCTAGAATTTTCATGCAGAATGTTTCAATGGATGACCCTTAGCATCTCACCTTTTGTCTTCAAAATTGAATCTCCTGGCTCGGCACTTGTAGCACAGTGGTTACAGCACCAGCCACGTACACCCAGGCTGGCTCGTTCGACCTGGCCAGGGCCAGCTAAACAACAATGACAACAACAACCAGAAAATAGCCGGGTGTTGTGGCAGGCACCTGTTGTCCCAGCTATTTGGGAGGCTGAGGCCAGAGAATTGAGTAAGCCCGAGAGTTTGAGGTTGCTGTGAGCTGTGATGCTGCAGCACTCTACCAAGGACAATAAAGTGAGACTCTGTCTCAAAAAAAAAAAAAAAAGAAAGAAAGAAAAGAAAAAAATAATTGAATCTCCTCTCAGAAAGTCCAATTTCTCTTCTCTTAAGATTCCCACTCCCCACCGACTCCCTGTAGGAGAATCTAGCCTTCTACCTAGAAGGATAATCTCACTCGGGGATTTCTTTGCACACAACCCTCTCTGCACCGCCATCCTTCCAGTCACACAGTATTAGTTGGCACAGCCTCAGGGACAAGGCAGGGTTGAAGTGGGGCTGGTGCTTCAGGTTGGGGGCGCAGGTTTGGAGTATGGCCATGTTATGTTCAACACTCTTCACGCCCAGCATTTTAAAAAGATATATTCATTAATTACTCTGTTAGTGAATTTCCAGAAACATATGTATAATCAATTGCACACACACATGTACAAACCCAATTTAAAACAATTATTATTCTTGGTGATTTTATTCTCCAAATTTATGTTAAGGAAAATAAACATTTCTCAGAGAGATAATAGGCTTTTCACAAAAGTACTCTGCCCAAGATAGAGATAGACTTTCACATTATTATGAAGAGAAACATGATTGACATAATGTTCTTCAGTTATATTCATGTTATTGCAAGTGACAGTATTTCATTCTTTTTGTGGATATTCCATTGTATATATCTTTCTTTTCTTTTTTTTTTTTTGCAGTTTTTGGTCAGGGCCGGGTTTGAACCCACCACTGGTATATGAGGCCAGCACTCTAGTCCTTTGAGCCACAGGCGCCGCCCCTTTGTATATATCTTTCATATATTTTTTATTCATTTGTTGATAACCACGTAGATTGATTGCATTTATTGGTTCTCATAAACAATGTTGCAATGAACATGAGAGTGTAGACATCACTTCAATTTATTAATTTTCTTTCTTTTGGACATACACCCGATTTCAAATTCTCCTCTCTCCCTCCGTGTGGTGACATCTAACAGGACTAAAAATAATGCTCCAATATTGTACCACTTATCCACAATTACCCCTATTTACATTGTAAAGGTGAGTTTAAAAATGAATGGTTTTTAATTTAACCTCAACCAAAATTACTTTTCAGATGACTTCTAATCCTTACTTACATATCTAATTGGTAGAAGAATAGAGTAAATGTTTATTTTTTGTCATTGTTCAGCTATTACTTCAGGACTTTAGAAAAAGTTGCATTTTTATAAATAAATTAATGGGAAATATGTTAACATAAATGTAAAATAAAAATGAATGATATTCATGAACTTTTTTTTTTTTGTAGAGACAGAGTCTCACTTTATTGCTCTTGGTAGAGTGCTGTGGCTTCACACAGCTCACAGCAACCCCCTACTCCTGGGCTTAGGCGATTCTTTTGCCTCAGATATTCATGAACTTTATGGCCTATGTTTTACAAGTTTTTTTTTTTAATCATTTTCTCATAACTTTTCTCTCGGTGCAAGTGGCCCTTCATAGCCATGGGTTTTGCATCCATGGATTCAACCAACAGCATGCAGATAGAAATCTGTAGATGTGAACGGTATTATGCTATTTTTTTTTTTTTTTTGCAGAGACAGAGTTTCACTTTATCGCCCTCGGTAGAGTGCCATGGCGTCTCACAGCTAACAGCAACCTCCAGCTCCTGGGCTTAGGCAATTCTCTTGCCTCAGCCTCCCGTATTATGCTATTTTTTTTTTGTAAGAGAGTTAAGCATTCTCTGCAGGGAATCTTGGGGCTAATCTCCCACTGATACACAAGTCTGGCTCTATATTGTTATAATTGTGTTTTGTTATTAATTATTGTTGGCTATCTCTTACTGTGCTTAATTTGTGAATTAAATTGTATCATAGTTATGCCTATATAGGAAAAAGCATAATATATGCCTAATTCAGTACTATCCGTGGTTTCAGTCATCCACTGTGGAATGTATTCTCTTGGATAAAGACAACTCCTGTGATAATCCATTGTGTGGCTATACTGTATTTTACTCATCCATTCATCAGCTGATGGATGTTGAGTTGTTTTCACCTTCATGCTATTATAAATAATCCTGCTATGAACATTTGCATACAAATTGTTACGTGGATGTGTTTTCCCTTTTGGAGACCATATATAAGTAGGTATTGAAGTGCTGGTTCCTATGGTAACCCTGTGTTTAACCCTCAGAGGAACTACCACAATGTTTACAAGTAGCTGTAGCATTTTACATTACCACCAGCGTATGAAAGTTCCCATTTCTCCACCTTCTCACCAACACTTCTTATTAATTGTCTTTTTGATTATACCTCAGATGTGGGCTTTTAAATCAAGCAACTTGCCTTAGATTTGCTGTTTACCTGCTGTAACATCATAATTCACTTTTCTTTCCATTTTCTTTCCCTGTATAATAGGAATAATAATACCAACTTTGTAGTACAATTGTAAGGACACGTTAAATCAGACCATGGGCTGGTAAAGCTCTTGGCACAGTGTGGTATACAGTCAGCTCTCTTGGGAACAGAGTAATACTGACAGCTTATTATGAGGGGACTCATCTAGTCTTTCTGTCTGGGGTGCACTTAAAGTCACTTAGAATCTCCAGGAGTGCCTCCTGTCTATTGGCTGGGAGGTCAGCTGTGTGGGAGTGAAGAGAAGGCTATGTTTTATTAACGGCCAGAACTCACGGTGGAGTCAGAGCAGTTCCACTGTCACCTTGGCTCCCAGGGGCCCCTCTTGGGGCTGTGCCACACTGGCAGGGTCTTACATTCTTTTACATTCTTCCCTCCCTCTGCTCCACACACAGAGGGCAAAGAACCTTTGCAAGATGTGAGGCTTCAAATGAGGTCTGAACCATGTGAATGTATTCAAATAGATTTCTTTTTCTTCCTTTTCTTTGGCAGGAACCATACTTCTTGGCATCATTTTTTTATTATTATCTCAAGATAATGTGAGGGTACAAACAACTAGGCTAAAGTATTTGCCTTTATTAGGTAGAGTCCCTGTTGTGGTATGTCCCATACTCAGAAGATGTGCCATATACCTTTACATTGCACCCGTTAAGTAGGATCACACCACTCCCCTCCTCTCCTCATCTCTCCCTTCCTTCTTCCCCTCCCCTAACTTAAATTGAGTTTTTTTCTTCTTATGTGGGTATGTGTCAGATTATCTATTGGTTTCATATTAGTATTTAGTAAATTGGATATTTACTTTTCCATTTGTATGATACTTTACTAAGAGAAAATGTGTTTCAACTCTACCCAGATGAATACAAAAGATAAGTCTCCATCATTTTTAATAGCTGAATAGTATTCCATGGAATGCATATACCACAGTTTCTTTTTTTTTTTTTTTTTGAATCATAGCTGTGTACATTAGTTCAACCATGGGGTACAGTGTGGGGGCTTCACATGCAATCTGAGATATATTTATCAACCTGATTGACATACCATTCGTGATATTTTCTCATTTACTATATGAAAACATTTTTGATCCGTATTTAGAAGTTTTCTCTTGACCCTTCAAATATGTACCACACATGTGATCTCACCCTTTGCCCCATCCCCCCCCACCCTCTCCCTCCCCTTCCCTCCCTCTCCCCTTTCCCCATCTTCCTGTGCAATAAATGGGTTGTAGCCTTCACTTGAACGATAAAGAATTTGTCTCATAATAGGGGTGTATACATTGGATACTTTTTCTTCCATTCTAGAGATACTTTGCTAAGGAGAACATGTTCCAGCTCCATCCATGTAAAAATGAAAGAGGAAAAGTCACC
>CAUYON010144297.1:0-28049 GCA_963573935.1 Arctocebus calabarensis
TTTACTGTTTTGACTAAACGTGGAAAAATGATCATCCTTGCTTTGTTCCTGATCATACAAAAAAGTTTTGTCTTTTTTTTTTTTTTTTTTTTTTTGCTTTTTCAAGACAGAGTCTTGCTCTGTTGCCCTGAGTAGAGTGCATTATCTATTTATAGTTTTACCATTTTAAAGCAAGTCACTTAGCCTATCTGAAGCTTAAGTTCCTCATCTGTTAAAAATATCTTATTTCGGGTGGTGCCTGTGGCATAAAGAAGTAGGGTGCTGGCCCCATATACTGGAGGTGGCGGAACCCAGTCCCAGCCAAAAACTGGAAAAAAAAATCTCTTATTTAGCAGTTTTTCCACACATTACATGTACTTCATATTTCAGATTAATATGAGGGTATAAATGATTAGGTTACAATGTTTGTATTTGTTAGGTAAAGTCCCTGTTGTAGTTGTGTCCTGTACTCAGGAGGTGTGCTGTATACGCTTACATTTTGCCCATTAGATGGGAGCACACTGATCCTCTCTTCCACCTCACTCCAAGTTGAATTGATTTGAGTTTTTTGGGGGGTGGGCATGTATTAGTTGGTCTTCTGGCTTCATATTAGTATTGAGTACATTGGATACTTTTCCATTCTTGTAATACTTTACTGAGAAGAATGTCTTTCAACTCCAACCAGGTTAATACAAAGGATGTAAAATTTCCATCTTTGTATGGCTAAATAGTTTACCATGGTATACATATACCACAGTTTATTACTTCATTCATTGGTTGGTGGGCACTTAAGTTGTTTCCACATCTTGATGATTGTAAATTTAGCTGCGATAAACCTTCTAGCAAAAATGTCCTTATGGAAAAATGATTTTTTTTTTCTTCTGAATAGGTACCTTATAATGGAATTGTGGGATCAAATAGAAGGTCTATTTTAAGTTTTTTGAAGATTCTCATACTTCTTTCCAAAGAGGCTGTATTTGTTGGCAATCTCACCAGCAGTGTGAGAATGTTGCCTTCCTCTACATCCATGCCAATGTCTGCAGCTTTGAGACTTTGTGATGTGCTACCCCAAGGTGGTTTTGATTGCATTTCTCTGATGATTGGAGGCGATGAGCTTTTTTTTTCTTTATTTTATTTTGAATTTTATTTATTTATTTTTGAGACAGAGTCTCATTTTTTCACCCTTGGTAGAGTGCCATGGCATTACAGCTCAGAGCAACCTCAAGCTCTTGGACTTAGGCATTCTCTTGCCTCAGTCTTCCGAGTAGCTGGGACTACAGGCACCTGTTACAATACCCAGCTATTTTTTTGTTGCAGTTTGACTGGGGCCAGTTTCGAACCTGCCACCCTTGGTATATGGGTCTGGTGCCCTACTCACTGAGCCACAGGCACTGCCCAAGCATTTTTTCATGTGTTTGTTGGTCATTCGTCTGTCTTCAGAGAATATTCTATTCATATCTCTTGCCTAATAGTAGAGGGGTTTGTTTGCCCCTTTTTTGTTAATTAACTTGAGTTCTCTATAGATTCTAGTTATCAACCCTTTGTCAGATTTGTAACATGCAAATATCATTTTCCATTCTGAAGGCTATGTGTTAGCTTTAATTGTTTTGTCCTAATCTGGGCAGAAGCTTTTTTTAATTAAATTCATTTGTTGATTCTTCTTGTGATTACCAATGAAGTCTTCTTCATAAAATCTTTCCCTAGGCCAAGAGTCCCCTCCCCCCAGTTTCTTGTAGGATATTTTTTGTTTGTTTCATATATTAGATTTAAATCTTTTATTCGTCTTGAGTCAATTTTTGTAAGTGGTAAAAGATGCAGGCTCTGTTTTGGTTTTTTACATTGTACGTGCTTTTTTATTCCATCCATAACTCTGTTGCCACTGCCTTATTAGCCTGGATTAATTAAAGAATAGCATATCTGTTAAGTCTCTGACACTTGTTCTGCGACTCTGTCTCTCTTATCTTGGCTACTCTCTGTTACCATCACATTATGTTGCTAAAGAAACCAGTTGGAGTGCATTACTTCTTTACTTTAAACCCATGTTAACTTCTCATTGTCTATAAAAATCAAAACTCACAAGAGTTTGTAGGCTGTGTACAACCTTAGGTTTCTTTCCCATGACTCCAGCCATACTGAGTGGTTTCTTATTCTCTGTGCTTCTGTGTTTTTCATGAGTTTATCCCATGTTTGGAGGTTTCCTTTATTCTTTGTCAACTCCCTTAGCTGACCATCTATTATCTACTCTCCTGCTCTTTCCTAACAGAAATCTGCTTTTGTTCATGTATCCCAAAGACATGGAGAAGGTGATTTATGACCAATTCCAGGGGTAGATTTTGATTAGTCCAAACTGTAAACTGTTATTTTTACCAGATTTGAAGGGAAAGAGACATTCTATTTCTGGGGGAGAGAATTCTTTCCTCTCTCGTATATGAACAAAGGAACCAACTATTTTGTAATCACAAGGGATAAAGCACTTCCTGAAGGTGCCAGAGCAGAGAGGTGAGGTAGAAACAATCTGAGTCCTTGATAACATTGTTTTGTTATATAGTGTACATATTGTACCACCGGACTTCTTCTGACAGATACATTTCTTACTATTTAAGCCAATTCTGTGGAGTTATTTGCTATCAGAAAAATCTGTTTTAATATACTCCCCTTTATTCTTCAAGATCCAGTGTTATGTTACTTTTACCAATAGTCTTATATTCTAGAACTTTATACCTCTCTTCTAGGCCAGTGTGTAATATTGTAATATAATTACTTGTATGTCTGAATCCTCTACCTGACTGTGTAGCTTCAAATAAAGCTTCAAATAAGATGTAGCACAATGTCTGGTGCATAATATTTGTTCAGAAAGTAAGTTGTTAGGATGAAATAATAATATGAAAAAGCACCTTGTAAGCAATTTTTAAAGAAACATGAGGTATTTTGTTGTCTTTAACATGAAAATGTAAAAATTAATTAGATCAGACATTGTTCTTTGCTTGCCCCTTGTTATTATCTAGAAATTGTCACTTAGATTAAAAATGTGATAGTCTCCTGGCCATAGTCCCTTATAGAAAGAGCACTAATGGATTGTGCTGTATTGTCCTATTTCCTTCCTTCCTTCCTTTTTTTAGTGGGAGACTTAAATGCTAGAACTAATTTCAAGTATATATAATATGTACCTTTCCCCCCTATGTTTTGAAACAGGAATGTTTTATCTGGGATTTATTTTGTGAATTATTCTTTTGAGAAAAATTCTGTGATATACTTCATAAGACCTGATTATTTTTTCCCCAATATTTCTTGCCTGTTTGAGATAGACATGAAAATTTTCTTGTAAGCAAAAACCTTTGTGGCAGAATTGAATTTGTAGTGGATATTAGTAATAGTTTGGATCAGAGAAGTCTCACAGCCTTAATTACAGAGTCATAGCTCTATCAGATGCTCTAGCAATAATGTCTGATAAGAAAGGAAGGATGTAGAAGAGTTATTAATTTACAGACAGTTTACTTCACCATTTATTGGCTTTAGTCAAATTAAATGTCAACATAGTAATTCGTAGGGTTTTATGGTTTTGTGCTGCTTTGTTTTGTTCTTAAGACAGGTCTTGCTGTGTTGTCCAGGCTGATCTTAACTTGGGCTTAAACAATCCTCCTGTCTCAGCCTCTAGAGTAGCTGGGATGACAGGCATGCACTACTATGCTCAGCTTTGTAGTTATTTTTTGAATAAGGGAAAGAGAAGTAGAGTATACATTTAGAAATTTGTGATACCATGTATTGGATAATTATGAAAAGATAAATTTGGCTATGAAGAAGAGCTTTCTTGTTTTGAAATTTAGTTGTTTTAAGCTTTTTTATATTGCTAAGGCACATTTAGCCTCCCTGTGCCTTAGTTTTCACATCTGTAAAATGAGTAATATCAGCCTCTTTCCGGTTCTCGTTTGACTAATTCAAGTTAAGCTATGTAAAAATACTTAATATGGGCTCAGCGCCTGTGGCTCAAGCCGCTAAGGTGCCAGCCACATAACCTGAGCTGGTGGTTTCGAATCCAGCCCAGGCCTGCCAAACTACAATGATGGCTGCAACCAAAAACAGCTGGGCATTGTGGCAGGTACCTGTAATCCCAGCTACTTGGGAGGCGGAGGCAGGAGAATCGCTTGAGCCAGGGAGTTGGAGGTTGCTGTGAGCTGTGATGCCATAGCACTCTACCCAGGGTGACAGCTTGAGGCTCTGTCTCAAAAAAAAAAAAAAACCAAAAACAACTTAATAGTATTTGGAACATTGATACTCAGACTTACCTTTTTCTCCATCAACTTTTGAAAATTAAGTAAATGCTTCTAATGCTGTTTGAATTTCAACTTCCAATTATTTAATCCAAGATCTCTCTTCTATATTCTCTGTGTATTCTTTTTTTTTGGCCAGGGTTGGGTTTGAACCCACCACCTCTGGCATATGGGGCCGGCGCCCTATGCCTTTGAGCCACAGGCACTGCCCTGTGTATTCTTTTTGTCTGTGGCTTTATTATTGAATGAAAAAAATTCACTTAATTCAGACAATAGTAATAGTATATGTTTTTTCAAAATAGTTATTTTTTCAAGACAACTTTATCTTCACAGTAAGGTCTAAATTCCTTGTCATGGATCATATTGCTCATACCTTGTCATTGCTACAGCTTCTTCCTTCTTCACTGTATATAGAATTACTTTTATTTCCTCAGTGAACCAGGTTATGTTCTCTCCTTGGACCTTCATTTGTTCCGCCTTGGAGCATTACTATTTTTTTTTTTTTTGAGGCAGAGCCTCAAGCTGTCACCCTGGATAAAGTGCTGTGGCATCATAGCTCACAGCAACCTCTAATTCCTGGGCTCAAGTGAGTCTCTTGCCTCCGCCTCCCAAGTAGCTGGGACTACAGATGCCCGCCACAATGCCTGACTTTTTTTTTTTTTTTTTTTTTTTTTGGTTGCAGCCATCATTGTTGTTTGGCAGGCCCAGGCTGGATTCGAACCCGCCAGCTCAGGTGTACGTGACTGGCGCCTTAGCCCGTTGAGCCACAGGCACCGAGTCAAGAGCATTACTATTATTATTATTATTATTATTTTAGAGACAGAGTCTCACTCTTTCGCCCTTGGTAGAGTGCTGTGGCTTCATAGCTCACAGCAACCTCCAGTTCCTGGGCTTAGGCGATTCTTTTGTCTCAGCCTCCCAAGTAACTGGGACTACAGGTGCCCGCCGCAATACCCAGCTATTTTTTGTTGCAGTTAGGCTGGGGCGGGGTTTGAACCCGCCACCCTCGGTATATGGGACCAGTGCCCTACTCACTGAGCCACAGGTGCCGCCCAGCCTTAGAGCATTATTTTGACATTCTTACCATTGCTTTCTCCAAGAAAAGGAACAAGTTCACACTTCTCTTGCCAGTCTTACATATCATCTCAGATGTGACTTTGTCAGCAGTCCTGTAAGGTAGACTTTTATTTATTTATTTATTTATTATTATTTTTTGAGACAGGGTCTCAAGCTGTCACTCTGGTTAGAGTGCTGTAGTGTCACAGCCTCAAATTCTTGGGCTTAAGCGATTCTCTTGCCTCAGCCTCCCAAGTAACTATAGGGGCCTGCCACTACAACTGCCTATTTTGTATTGTTGCAGTTATCATTGTTGTTTCAGCTGGCCCGGCTGGGTTCAAACCTGCCAGCTTCCGTGTATGTGGCTGGTGCCCTACCCATTGTGCTACAGGCACCACCCTAGACATTTTTATTATCTTCAAACACAGAGTAAATAACTTCCACAAGATCATATAGTTTAGAAATGGCAGAGTTAGATCCAAACCCAGGCACCTTGGCTCAAGTTCTTCATCTGTATTCATTCATCTATGTTTCCTCTACTTTGTAATCACCTATTTACTATTTTCCCCACCAAATTTTAAGTACCTATAGAGGGAAAATTATGACAGTTCACTGTTCTGTTCGCCATGTACTTAGCACACAGTAGGTACTCAGAAAATATTTAAATGAAAATTTTCTTGTTAGAGAACAGAGAGTGTTTTTCTTAAATTCTTCTCAGTACCTTTCACATAGTACATCCTTGCAAGCAGGATGTATAACAGCCTGAGCCTGGTATATTAACTCTTTTGTGCATGGCACCTTTTGATTTTTTTTTCTACCCAAAATTTAAATTTTCACTTTCTGTTACTTTCTTTTCTTTTTTTTTGCAGTTTTTTGGCCGGGGCTGGGTTTGAACCCACCACCTCTGGCATTTGGGGCCACACCCTACTCCTTTGAGTCACAGGCGCCGCCCCTTTCTTTTCCTCCTCTATTGTTATTTTCTTTTCTTTTTTTTTTTTTTTTTTTGAATATGAAATATCTTTATTTAAAGATTTTGGAAAATGAGTTACTTTTAACTGACATACATGCTTTTAAATATGAAGATCTCAGTTGCTAGACATGCAGATTAGTTAATAAGAATGAACTTGTTCTAGCATGTACGGGCTCCATGCCTCTTGCTAGACTGTTACGCTTCCTCCCATATGAAAACTTTCCCTGTCATCTCCAATACTTTCATTAAGTTGACATTTATACCTCATTATGATACATATGCCAAAAACACCTTATACATTGAAAGGTGCTTGTGCCAAATTTTGAGAGCCTTCTCTAGGTTCAATGTAACTAAATACTATTAAGAATTTATGCAGGGGCTCATGCCTGTAACCCTAGCACTCTGGGAGGCTGAGGCAGGTGGATAACTCTAGACCAGCCTGGGCAAGGGCGAGACCACATCTCTAAAAACAGCCAGAAGCTGTTTGGCAGGCACCTGTAGTCCCAGCTACTCAGAGACTGGGGCAAGAGGATTGCTTGAGCCCAAGAGTTTGAAGTTGCTATGAGCTGTGACATCACAGCACTTTACTGAGGGGCAACAAAGTAAAACTGTCTCAAAGAAAAGAGATATTCTTATAGCTCTACTGTCGGCCTTTCCTCTAACTGGCCTGTTATACCACAACATCAAATCTCAACAGATAGGTGACTTTTGTTCACCTTGCCTAAAAGTTACACCCATGGCTTCTTGTTCAGAGCTACTAATACACAATAGAACTTGAAGTACTACCTAATCCATTTCTTCATCTATAAAATGGGAGAGTAGAATATACCAAATGTCTGAGAACTGAAAAGATGAACAGGAAGCATCTATTACACTGCCCTGTCACCACCAGCACTGTCACACTGCTTTAACGCTATGTCAATGCACAGACACATGGTTGCTACAAAGTAGTAAAAATACAGAAGGTGCCAAAAAAGCATATACACATTTTAAGAAAAGCGAAAACTACTAAAATTGTAATACTGAATATATACCCATCACAAAAGATAATAAATACAAATCACATTTGACTTCTGCAATTACAAGAGGTGCCCAAGAGGCCTCCCAGACCTGCTCTTGTACACATCACACACGGTGCCATGTGTCTCGAACTTGTCACAAATGTGCGCAATTGTCAGGCATGTTGGAGGGTCTGTTGTGTACTCAATGCCTGCACTGTCGCTGCCCTTCCACAATGTTCTCGAATTTCAAATACCACCTCAAAATGGTCTTGCGCTCTTCGAACGACAGCCGCGACTCTGCCATTTTCTTTGACTGTGCTGCCTGTCGCATGGTGACTGGCATTCAATTAGCACCGTCGTTTAAGCGAATGTCATACTGCACATTGCTACTGTAATTACTGAGAAGGCTAAGTACTATCTAGATAACATCTCTTAAAATATGCATACATTTTTTTGGCACCCCTGTATTGACTTTATTGCTCGAGGCACTTTCTTACCGTAACTATACAGAGTGACAGTTGGTGTAACTCAGGTGAAATACCAACACCAGCGCATCCCAGCTTCCGTGGCTTGTGCCTGTAGTTTTCAACCTGGGCTTAGATCTGAGGCCTCTACACCTCTGCAGATGCTGGCAATGAACTCCCAAGGCCCAGGGTCGGCCGGAGTTGGGCTCTTGCAGGCCGAGTCCAACCTGAAACCCGCTACATAGTAGCAGCCGGTCTGTCCACCCAACCGTGCAAGACAAAGGGACCCTATTATTATTTTCAATTTGGCACCCATAGCACAGTGGTTACAGCGCCAGCCACATATACTGAGGGTGTCAGGTTTGAACCCGGCCCAGACCAGCTAAGCAACAATGACAACTGCAACAGAAAATAGCCAGGCATGTGGCAGGCATCTGTAGCTCCAGCTACTTGGGAGACTGAGGTAAGAGAATCGCTTAAGCCCAAGAGTTAGAGGTTGCTGTGAGCCATGAAGCCCTCTACCAAGGGTGACATAATAAGACTCTGTCTCAGAAAAAATATATGTGTATGTGTGTGTATTATTATTTTCTTTCAAAATGTATCCACGTTAGTTGGATGTGATAGTATGCACCTATATTCCCAGTTATTTGGGAGGCTGAGGTGGGTGGATCACTTGCTTATGGGAGTTCAAGGCCAGTAGTGCACTATATGGTTGTGCCTATGAATAACTGCTGCACACCAGCCTGGGCAACATAGCGAGACCCTGTCTCTTAGGAAAAAGTATCACCGTTAGCCCATTGCAAACCTTGACTGAAAATATGTTTCATGGCACACTGTACATGGTTTATTATTGGTTTTTCTTAGAAAGATATCCATGATTAAGTTTGGGAAGGCTGAATTAAGCAAAGTTAAACAGATTTCTTGGCTATAGGACTCTGAGCCTTTTTGCAGAGATTTACATGACCTGGCTTCTGCCTACCTGTCCTGCTTCATCTCTCATTATTTTTTTCCCCTCTTACTTTCCTTACTCTGTACCAGTTGCCTTGGTCTTCTTTCTATTCCCAGAATTTGCAAAACTGTCTACTCTGCCTTTACTCCCCAGCATTACTACAAGGCCTGTCAATAAGTCAATACAACTCATTCTTGATCATAGCAGCCTATGCTTTTCAAAGCTTTTATTTCACCATATAACTTTATATAACTTGCCTATAAATAACACAAGAATCAAGACTGTTTTATTCACCATTATAAACTCCAGCATTTTTGGGAAATACGGATATAATTTAATGTGTAAAGTATAGGTAAGACTTGTGGCTAGGTGTGGGGCTTTTTTGGGGGGGGGATCTTTTTTGAGAAAGAATCTCACTCTGTTGCCCCAGACTAGAGTGCTGTGGTTTCAGCCTAACTCACAACATCCTAGGTTTAAATGATCTTCCTGACTCAGCCTCATAAGTAGCTGGGACTACAGGTGCTCACCACCACGGATGGCTAATTTTTCTATTTTTACTTATTTTATTATTTTATTGACAGAGTCTCATTATGTCGCCCTCGGTAGAGTGCCATGGTGTCACAGCTCACAGCAACCTCAAACTCTTGGGCTTAAGTAATTCTCTTGCCTCAGCCTCCCAAGTAGTTGGGACTACAGGCGACTGCCACAATGCCCGGCTATTTTGTTGTTGTTGTTTTTGTTGCAGTTGTCATTGTTTACCTGGCCCAGGCTGGATTTGAACACGCCACCCTTGATTTATGTGGCCAGTGCCATAACCACTGTACTATGGGTGCTGTGCCAATTTTTCTGTTTTTAGTAGAGGTGGTGTCTCACTCTTGCTCAGGCTGATCTTGAACTCCTGAGCTCAAGCAGTCCTCCTGCCTTGGCCTCCTGAGAGTGCTAGAACTATAGGCAGAGGTCAATGAGCCACTATGCCTAGCCTATTTTTGTTTTGTTTTCTTTTCTTATTTCAGGTTAATATAAGGGTACACATGATTAGGTTACATTGTTTGGGTTTATTAGGTAAAGTCCAAGTTGTAGTTGAGCCCTTCACCCAAGAGGTGTGTCATATGCCCCTACATTGTGCCAGTTATGTGAGAGCACACCAATCCCCCCACCCTCCTCCCCTACCCTCTCCTACCCGTTTACCATCACTTGAATTTTATTGTCTTTTTCCCTTGTGTGAGCATGTAGTTCATCTACTGGTTTCTTACTAGTGTTGAGTACATAGGATACTTGCTTTTCCATTTTTGAAAGCTTGTTTGGAGGTTCTAGCAGGGGAGCGCAGCTTCGGGAGGGACGCACATAGAGCAGTGAGGGGGGAAGGGGACACCCACCTAGGCAGCCAGATCAGCCAAATCAACCCTGGCAATCAATGGGGTGACAGATGTCGCAGCCAGATTGCCCTCACATCCTGCTTTTCCATTCTTCTGTACTTTACTAAGCAGAATGTTCTTCAGCTCCATCCAGGTTAATACAAAAGATATAAAGTCTCCATGTTCTTATTGCTACATAGTATTCCATGGCATACATATATCAGAGTTTATTAATCCATCCATGGGTTAATGGACACTTGGTTGATTCCATATCTTAGTGATTGTCAACTGGGCTGCGGTAAACATTCTAATGCAAATGTCCTTATGATAAAATGATTTTTTTTTCTTCTGAGTAGATACCTCGTAATGGGATTGCAGGATCAAATGGAAGGTCTACTTTCAGTTCTTTGAGTCCTCCCCATACTTCTTAACAAAGAGGCTGTATTAGTTTGCAGTCCCACCAACAGTGTAACAGTGTTCCCTTCTCTCCACAACCACAACAGCTTTGGGACTTTGTGATGTAGGTGGGCTCTTCTCTTTGGGATTAAATATTACCTCAAGGTGGTTTTGACTTTCATTTCTCTGATTACTGGGGGCAATGAGCACTTTTTCATATGTTTGTTGGCCATTCATCTCTCTTCTTTGGAGAAGATTCTGTTCATATCTCTTGCCCAGTGATAAATGGGACTGTTTGCCTTTTTGTGTTGATTAGAGTTCTTTGTAGATTTTGGTTATCAGGCCTTTGTCAGATTTGTAACATGCAAATATCTTTTCCCATTCATAATGTTGTGTGTTTGCTTTAATTATTGTGTCCTTAGCTGTGCAGATGTTTACCTTAATTAAGTCCTATTTATTTTTGTTGTTGTTGCAATTGCCAATGGAGTCGTCTTAATAAAAATAATAAGGCCTAATATCATCAACGGTTTTTCCCATGCTTTCTCCTAGGGTTTTTATTGTTTCTTGTTCTGTTTTTCATTTTAATACAAGTGGCTGAAGTGGCTAGGAGTCTTTACATATTATGTATTCTTGATTGAAGAATTATCTTAGAAAACCAAATTTAGTGGTTGTATGCTAGATAAATTAGACTGGAAGCAGAAATCAAGTTTGATTTTTTTTTTTTTGGCTGGAGCTTGGTATATGGGGCCGGCGCCCTACTCCTTTGAGCCACAGGTGCCCCCCAAGTTTGATTTTTTTTAAACACATTAATTGCCATGTGAGTTGTATTTAACTCAAACTAGTTTTCAGTGCAGTGTGCCTCATGAAGCATATATAACTCATACGCACAGTTTTGTTTTGCTTTTTGGAGACAGTAGCTCATTCTGTATCTAGCCTAGAGAGCTGTGGCATCCTCATAGCTCATAGCAACCTGAAATTCCTGAGTTGAAGCTATCCTTTTGCCTCAGCCTCCAGAGTAGCTGGAACTACAGGTGCCTACCATGACTCCCAGCTAATTTTTCTATTTTTAGTAGAAATGGGGTCTCACTTTTGCTCAGGCTGCTCTCAAAACTCTTGAACTCAAGCAATTCACCCATCTTGGCCTCCCAGAATGCTAGGATGTCAGGCATGAGGCACTGTGTCTGGTTATCATTGGTCTTATAACCTAATAAAAACACTGTGGCTCTAAGGAAAAAATGTTTTTCCAATATGACAGTCAATGTGGTAGATGACAGTTGAAGAAAGAAATAATAAAGAATGACTTGACTCAGCACCTGTGCACAGTGGTTACAGCGCTGGCCACATACACCAAGGATGGCGGGTTCAGACCTGGCCTGGGCTTGCTAAACAATAGCGACAATTGCAACAGTAAAATAGCTGGCATTGTGGCAGGCACCTGTGGTCCCAGCTACTTGGGAGGCTGGGGCAAGAGAATTGCTTAAGCCCAGGAGTTTGAGATTGCTGTGACCTGTGATGCCATGGCACTCTACCAAGGATGGCATAATGAGACTGTGCCTCAAAAAAAAAGAATGACTTTATCTAAAATGCTCACATTTGAATTGGTGAACCAGTCTGATGTAAGTGGAGAGAAATGAGGACTAGATGCCCTGGGTACACAAGACCCTGGGTACACAAGATGTCTTCAACAAAAAGGAAGAAATTTGCATAGAGAGGACTAATTGAATATCTTCCCCCATCCTTATCTTTAAAACATTTATTGAAGTCTTCTCTGTGTCAAATGTTTTATAGAAATTACCCTTTTTAGTTTGGTGTTTTGAGTTTGAGCTTCTGGTGAGACATTGGAAATAAATATCCAGGTAGAAGTTTGAGATTTAAGATTTGAGCTTGAGAGAGAAGATAGGTCTGGACTTGTAATCCAGTAATACTTATAGAAATGATACCAATAATGTTGAATCATAGGAAAGTACTAGAGCAGAGCCTTGGGACAGCTGATGTTTTAGTAGTGAAAAAAAAATGGAGTCATAAATGGGAAAACTGTGATTGTGTGGTATCCTGAAGGAAGAGCATGTTTTAGGGAAAATAATAATTCTAAATATCATGAAGACATCGAAAAAGATAAAGACTGAACTGAAAACATTAAATTTGGAAAGCTTCAATAGGGGTAGGTTTGCATATTTAATATCTCTAGTTTAATTTAGAAGAGGTAAGGGGTAAGGTGTTGAGAATTGAAGACCAGAACATAGATGACTTTTAAGAGACTGGGTGGTAAAAGAAAGGAGAGAGATCTGTAGCAATACTCTTAAATATTGAGGTAGAGCAGATACTTGTTTGGCTTTAGTCTTATCAGTGAAGCAAGAAACAAGGTTATCTGCTGAGGGAGGTGAATGAGCAGAATACTGTGGAAAATATTGGCAACCACTAAAGGAGGAAACTCGGCCAGAATAAATGAGATCTTATTGGAGATCTAATGAAAATAGTGGCCATCTCTGTGATATTGAGGATTTGAGGATTAAAGCTTAATATGAGTTTGATCATATCTTAACTGTTTATATTACATAGACATTTTAGCAATATTATGATCTCTTTGCCATCTTGAATATGAACTGTCCTTTCATTTCAGCTCAATTGGCATGTTCAGAATAAGCAAACATTTTTACCATTCCATTTATACATTCTCCAAAATTTCTTGAGCACCTACTATATGTGCTAGATACAGTTTTAGGCACTGGAGAACAATAGTGAAAAAAACGAAAACTCCAATCTTACGTAGTTTATCGTACAGTCAAGAAGAGAAAAAGGGGACAGGAAAGAAACAATTAAAAATACATGTTAGTCCCACTCCTAGGTATGTACTTAATAGAAATGAAAACGTATGCCCTTACTGCTTGTACACAAATATTGCTAATATCATTATTTGTAACAAAAAAAGTGGGAAAAGCCCAAATGTCCATCAATGGATGAATGAATGAAATGTGGCATCCAAACAATGGAATGCTTGCATTATATAGCAAATAAAGAGGATTAAAATAGTACTAGTACATGCTGCAATATGAATGAACCTTGAAAACACTGCTTAAGCAAAAGAAGCCAGTCACAAAAGATCACATATGATCTCATTTATATATAAAGTCCAAAATCAATAAAGATAGAAATTAGATTAGTAGTTGCCTATTATTAGGGGATTGAAGGGAAGTGGAGAGTCACTACTAATGGTTATGAAGCTCCTTTTGGGGGGTGATGAAAATGTCCTAAAATTGACTGTGAAGCTCTATGAACATATTGTTGTAAAAACATTTTTTCTTTGCTCCTAAAGTGTTAGCTAGAAAAGAAAGCTCAGTACCAGTTCAGTTGTCTTAATGTTCTATAAGTTTGGTGCCAGTTGATTTCATTTCCTCTCAAGAGAAATTAAGAAAAGCATGGACTTGGCTCGGTGCCCATAGCTCTGTGGTTAGGGCGCCAGCCACATGCACTGGGGCTCGTGGGTTGGACCCTAGCCAGGGCCTGCTAAACAACAATGACAACAACAACAAAATAGCCAGGTGTTGTGGCAGGTGCCTGTAGTCCCAGCTACTTGAGAGGCTGAGGAGCTGTGATGCCATAGCGCTGTACCGAGAGTGACATAGTGAGATTCTGTCTCACCAAAAAAAAAAAAAAAAAAAAACAAGAAAAGCATGGACATAGTAAGGGATGCTTTGGGAACTGTATTAACTATGTGAGTCAGTATCTTACATTAAATGTGGCATGGTGGTTCACACTTTGGGAGGCCAAGGCTGGAGGATCACTGGAGGTGAGGAGTTTGGTATCAGTCTGGTCAACATAGTCAGACCCTGTCTCTATAAAAAGTAGAAAAATCAACTGTGTGTGGTGGTGCAGACCATTAGTCCTAGCTATTTAGGAGGCCAAGGCAGCAGGATCACTTTGAGCCTAGGAGTTCCAGCCTGCAGTGAACTATGGTGGTACAACTGCACTCTAGCCTGAGCAACGGAACAAGACCCTATCTGTTAAAAAACAAAACAACAACAAAAAAAACTTCCATTATTAGCACAAGAGAATGTATGCTGTGTTTAAAAATTAACAAAGATACCACTCCTCAAGTTTGAATGGTTTATTAAATCAATAATATAAGAAGGAATTTTAATTGTGAAATTGTGAATAAACTTGTAAAAGTTTAAATGTGTACATTTCTTAAAACAAATGTGTTGGACAGAAATGTGCTGTGTCCAAAATCAAAACACGTAAAGATCACAGAGTGCTGGAGTAGGAGTAGAGATCATTATTTTATATGGGCCTGTCAAGGAATACCTCTGCTAAGGTGACACCACATGAAGGAAATGAGGGAATGAGTTAACTTGGATTTGGGTATCTGGGTGAAGAGTTTTCCCGGCAGAAGGATAGTGATTACAAAAGCTCTGAGGTGAAAAAATGCTTGATGTGTTTTAAGAAAAGGGAGGACGGGGGCAAACAGGAAAGTGATGAGGTGAGTTTAGGAGGCAACTACATAAACATAACAGAATTTTGAAATCATACCTACTAGAAGATAATGAGAGCATGTCTTCTAGATTTTAGGTACTGTATTTGTTGTTCTAAGAATTCCTCATACTGCTTCATGGTCTTATCCCAGGAAAGTTTAAGTAGACTATATTAATGAAGGCATTTTTCAGGTATAAATTTAATAGCGCTTTATTTATTTTTTGAGACAGAGGCTCAAGCTATCACCTTGGGTAGAGTGCTGTGGCATGACAGCTCACAGCAACCTCCAACTCTTGGGCTCAAGCGATTCTCCTGCCTCCAACTCCCACGTAGCTGGGACTACAGGCGCCTGCCACAACGCCCGGCTGTTTTTGGTTGCAGCCGTCATTGTTGTTTGGTGGACCCAGGCAGTATTCAAACCCGCCACCTCAGGTGTATGTGGCTGACACCTTAGCCCCTTGAGCCACAGGCACCGAGTCAGTCTGTCTGTCTGTCTGTCATCTTTCTATCTATCTATTTATTTATTTATTTTGAGACAGAACCTCAAACTGTCACCCTGGATGGAGTTTCATGGCATCACAGCTCACAGCAACCTTCAATTCCTGGGCTCAAGCGAGTCTCCTGCCTCCACCTCCCAAGTAGCTGGGACTACAGGCGCCTGCCACAACGCCTGGCCATTTTTTGGTAGTAGCCGTCATTGTTGTTTGGTGGGCCCAGGCTGGATTCGAACCCGCCAACTCAGTTGTACGTGGCTGGTGCCTTAGCTGCTTGAGCCACAGACGCCGTATTTATTTATTTTTTGACATGGCAATTGAACTGTATTGAACTAACTGATGCTAAGATATACAGAATTATACCACTTCAATTAAGGTTTTTAGTTTACATTTGGCCACCTCAAAGTAGTTGTAACGTTAGGTTGGTCAACTTAAATACTGTGGCTCCCTGTTGGATAGACACACAGTCTTTACATCCAGACATTAATGCATACAAAGCAACGAGGCATTGTTTAGATTTTTGTTTGTTTGTTTGCATTTTTTGACCAGGGCTGGGTTTGAACCCACCACCTCTGGTATATGGGGCTGGTGCCCTACTCCTCTGAGCTACAGGCACCGCCCGCAATGAGGCATTGTTAAATAAAACAGCTATAGTTGCTGCAAACAGCCTTGTGACCAAATACACATGATTAAAATTACTTCCCACTTTCACATCCACAATACTTATCCACGATTTAACGTTTCATCCAAAATATTACATGTGTTAAATAATCACTAACGGAAAAATAATAAACTTGTTTATTTGGTATTGCAAATACACTTTGAGCACTTTGATTTTATTTTGAAATCACTTACCTCTGTTGAAACCATTTATTTGTGTTTGCATAAAGAATGGAGCCAAGTAAAAAGATTTTTGGCTAATATTGCAGTCAAAACTTAAAAGTGTGACATAATATTTATAAAAATATAAATACTAAGAAAACTATTTAGAAATTATTCTAGTAGACTTTTTCTGTATTTGTCAGTTATGTTTAAAATTTATTAATATTTGATACCTGATTAGAATCTTAGATTTGGTGTTAGTATCCTAGGCTCGCACCCATTTGCACTGTTGCACTTTTTTGTATTTGAGGCTTCAAAACCTTCAACACCTCTACTTATCTGCTAAACAGCCTCAACTTAAATAAACACTTGCAAAATTATGAGTAAGTAAACTTTTAAAATATTAAAATAAAAACGGGAATCCCAGAGGTATGGTTATGATACAGCTTGCTTACTTTATCACTACTTGGATGAGGAGATTCCCTTACTTACTGTGGCATAGTGTTTGGTCATCTGACCATGTATTCTCTAGACTGCAGTCTGAGAACAGAAAGACAATAATAGAAACTTAGGTAAAGCAATTTAGGAAGAGTTAATGTAGTACTCTAAATAACAGACCCACTGATGGCTGAAGTATCTACAAATAGTAGAACTGTGTCAACTAAGCATAGAGGCCTCAGGAGATTTGGTAAAAATTTAAGTCTAACACTGTATACCTACCTCAATGGCTACCAAAAGCATTCTCTCGTCTGGAAAATTTATCCATCTTATTTCCCAACACCACCAGATAACTGAGTTATTTGTAATATTTAAGATTTAATAAAATAATTAAAATTAGTATACTGAATTACTTTTTTTTGAGACAGAGCCTCAAGCTGTCACCCTGGATAGAGTGCTGTGGCATCACAGCTCACAGCAACCTCCAATTCCTGGGCTCAAGCAAATCTCTTGCCTCAGCCTCCCAAGTAGCTGGGACTACAGGAGCCCGCCACAACGCCTGGTCATTGTTGTTTGGCGGGCCCAGGCTGGATTCGAACCTGCCAGCTCAGGTGTACGTGGCTGGTGCCTTAGCCCGTTGAGCCACAGGCGCCGAACCTATACTGAATTACTTAATCATGCTGTGGACTCTTTATACCAGGCGTCTGCTCACATAGAAGAGCATATAGTCTAATTCGGAGAATATAGTATAAATTAAAAACTTTCTCAAACATTGTTAATAACTACTTGCTTATTTATATATCAGTTTTCTGACATAAAAAACGTTTACACCAAAAAGCATGAGACCAGGTATGATGGGTCATGCCTGTAATGAGCACTTTGGGAACCTGAGACAGAAGGATTGCTTGAGTTCAGGAGTTTGAGAACAGTCTGAGTAAGAGCAAAAATCCTCTCTCTATAAACATTAAAAACTTAGGCTTGGCACCTAATTAGCCAGGTAGGTTGAGGCAAGAAAATTGCTTAAGCCTAAGAGTTTGAGGTTGCTGTAAGCTGTGACCCCACGGCACTGTATCAAAGGCAACAAAATAAGACTCTACAAAATAAAATGGGATCATTTTTCCTCTACAGATTGCAAAGATTACTAATGGTTGGTATTTTGGACATTCTCTTACAGAGCTTATAGGAAACTACAACTTTTCTTTTTCTCTTTTTGAAAACAGAGTCTCACTCTGTCACCCTGGGTAGAGTGTTGTGGCATTCCATCATAGTTCGTAGCAACCCCAAACTTGGGCTCAAGAAATCATCTTGTTTGAGCCTTAGAGTAGCTGGGACTACAGGTGCCTGCCACTATGCCTGGCTAGTTTTTTCTCCTTTTATTAAAGATGGGATCTTGCTCTTGCTCAGGCTGGTTTCAACTTTTTTCTGACTATATGTTTCCAAATTAGAAATGTATATACCCTTAAGAAAAAAACCAATGATATATACCCTTTAGCCTAGTAAACTTACTTCTTGAAATTTATTCTAATACGCAAACAAACAACCCCATTAAAAAGTGGGGAAAAAGACATGAACCAAGGTTTTCAAAGTAAGATAAATGGCCAACAAACATAGGAAAAAATGCTCAACATTAATCACCGGGGAAATACAAATTAAAACCACAGTGAAGTATCACCTTACCTCTGTCAAATTGACTATTATTAAAAAGTCTAAAATCAAAACTGCTGGCATCGATAAAGAGAAAAGGAATGCTTATACACTGTCGGTGGTTCTGCAAATCAGTACTACCTCTATGGAAAACAGTGTGGAGGTTCCTTAAAGAAACAAATATAAATTTACCATTCAACCCAGCAATTCCACTATTAGGTATCCACCCAAAGAAAATGAAGTCATTGTATCAAAAAGACACCTGCACTGAATGTTTATTGCAGCACAATTCACAACTGAAGTGCCCATCAATTCATGAGTAGATTAGCAAAATGTGGTATGTGTATATTTCATGGAGTACATGTACTACCCAACCATAAAAAGAAATGAATTAATGTCTTTTGCATTAATTTGGATGGAACTGCAGACCGTTATCCTGAGTATCTCAGGAATGGAGAAACAAACACATGTACTCTCTAATAATTTGTAACTAATCGATGGGCAGACATGGGCACAGAGGGAAGTAAAAGTCATTGGAAATCAAGAATGGGGACGGGAGAGAATGGAACCAGTAAAAACCTATCTGACAGGCTTGGCACCTGTAGCACAGTGGTTACAGCTCCAGCCACATAAACTGAGGCTGGAGAGTTGAAACCTGGCCTGGGCCAGCTAAATAATAATGACAACTGCACCAAAAAATAGCTGGGTGTTGTGGCAGGCACCTGTAGTCCCAGCTACTTGGGAGGCTGAGGCAATAGAATTGCTTAAACCCAATAGTTGGAGGTTGCTGTGAGCTGTGACACCATAGCACTCTACTGAGGGCAAGATAGTGAGATTTTATCTCAAAAAAAAAAAACCTATCTGACAGTTATAATGAAAACACTGTTGGGGTGATGGGCATGCTAATATCCCTGACTTAAGCATTATAAAAGCTATCATGTAACCCAACATTTGTACCCTCTTAATATTTTGACATAAAAATAATTTATTCAATGACACATAACTTAGAGTGGGCAAAGATATATGTAAAAGCATTGCAGCACTGTTTTATAATATTGGAAAATTGGATATAATCTTCAATATGGATTTGGTTAAGTAAATTACAGCATATCTACACAGTGCAGTTCTATGTTGTGATTTTTTTGCATGTATTTTGTTTTTTAGTTTCTGTCTTTTTTTGATTTTTTGGTTTTTTGAGACAGAGTCTCTGTGTGGCCCTAGGTAGAGTGCCATAGCATCATAGCTGACAACAGCCTCAAATTCTTGGGCTCAAGCGATTCTCCTGCCTCCAACTCCCACGTAGCTGGGACTACAGGTGCCCACCACAATGCCCAACTAGTTGTTTTTGAGGGTTTGTTTTCTTTTCTTTCTTTCTTTTTTTTTTCTATTTTTGGTAGAGAGGGGGATCTTTCTCTTGCACAGGCTGGTCTTGAACTCCTGAGCTCAGCAGTTTACCTGTGTTGGCCTCCCAGAGTGCTAGAGTTACAAGTCTGATCACCTAGCATCTATGTAGGGATTTTTGAAAGCTAAAGTAGAATTTAAATGCCGACAATTTTTTACAACCCTGTATATTATGAAATGAAAATAGATTTTTACAGAACTATCTGTAAAATATCCTATTTAAAACTAGTTAAAATAAATTAATGTCAAGATCCTAGAACAGAGGGAGAAAGATTTTAGGGAATTGCCTTTTCTCTATATTCCTATAGGTTAAAAAAAAATTAAATAACAAACATGTATTATTTACATAAGAAAATAGGAAAAAATAAAGATTCAGGGGTGAGTGGAGAAGAAAATATTTTGAAAGTATGCTGTTTGCATATTATGATTTACATAATGTTTAAAATTCTTTCAAGACTCAACAATACAGGCTCAGCGCCTGCGGCTCAAGTGGCTAAGGTGCCAACCACATACACCTGAGCTGGCAGGTTCAAATCCAGCCCGAGCCCGCCAAACAACGATGGCTGCAACCAAAAAAATAGCCGTGTGT
The DNA here is from genome assembly GCA_963573935.1 of Arctocebus calabarensis. NCBI lineage: Eukaryota > Metazoa > Chordata > Mammalia > Primates > Lorisidae > Arctocebus > Arctocebus calabarensis. Next base: position 20,297 of record CAUYON010144297.1, read on the forward strand.
TGTGGAGGCAGAGGCAAGAGAATGGCTTGAGCCTAGAAGTTGGGGGTTGCTGTGAGCTGTAATGCCACAGCACTTTACCCAGGGTGACAGCTTGAGGCTCTGTCTCAAAAAAAAAAAGACTCAACAATATAAATCTCAATGTTTCAAACTCTCTGGTAATAGAAGACACAAACATTTCTAGGGAGGAGGAATAAACAGACACCATTGAGATGCTAAAAATTGTGGGTTTTTTTTCAGGTTTTTAATAAAGATACCAAAATTACATTTAAATTTTTTAAGTAGCAAAACTATTGGGAGGGGTTGGAGTGGGGAAGAAAAAGCATATTGTTTGACAGCAGTTTGTGTGTACTGCCACCAAATAATAGTTTTCTGTTCAGATTAGGTAACCCCTTTGAAAATGAAAATGTTCTTAAAGACATTATTTTTCATCAGAAATATAATTAACATAAAAATAGAGCATTTAGGTATTTAAACTTTGACAAACCAATGGTCTATATTCTTTGTTTAAAAGAAATGTGTTTTGGGTGGTGCCTGTGGCTCAAGGAGTAGGGCGCCGGTCCCATATATGGGAGATGGTAGGTTCAAACCTGGCCTGCTAAAAACTGCAAAAAAAAAGGAAAAAAGAAAAATGTGTGGGTATGGAGAAAAACATACTTTGGTCAACAATTCAGAGTCCTGTAGCTAATCATCATATTTGAAAATGGCTCTTAATATATTGTTCAAACTAATTCACATGATGATGACTAATGGAGTCAAATGTACTGACCCACCCAAATAACATTGACCCATCCAGGAAGGAGTGAGCCCATGAATGTCCCACCCAGGAAAATTAATGTTCTAATCTGTGCCCCTCTGACCTTTTATATCAGTGGTTCTCAACCTGTGGGTCACAACCCCTTTGTAACAATGAAAACACATTCTGCATATCAGATACTTATATTACAATTCATAACGTAGCAAAATTACAGTTATGAAGTAGCAATTTTATGGTTGGGGTCATCACAACATAAGGAACTATGTTAAAGGGTCGCGGCATTAGGAAGATTGAGAACCACTACTTTATATTCTCATCCACCATAACCCACGTGTGGAATTCCTTTCTGATTTCATCCCACCTGCATCCAACTAGAATAAAGACCACGTTGCCCACACAGAACCAAGACTTCATTTTCCTTTCATCTCACTTCTTGGAATGATTTATCTTTGGGTTAACCTCTCGTTTGGTGCCATGAATTGGATGTGGAAAAGGCCCCTTAGGGAGCCAAAATATACCCCCAAAGGACCCAACTAAATGGACCCTTGTTCTGATAAGACGAAGGGAAACAAGAAACCTCTCCGACCCTGCCTAGAATTCATCCGTTTAATGGTGAGGTGAACATTTGTCCAGAACTCCTTTTCTGAACTTATTTTAAACTTCTCTTCCCGTCTTCACTCTAATTCTTACTCTTTCCTTCTCCCTCCATTGCTAGGCCTCTCAAGCATTCACAAATAGTCTTTGTGCCTTTTTAAACTTCCTTTCCCTCTCTCTGCTCTAGACTGAAAATTCCAGGGATCCGTGTCTCTTCCGGTCATGGACTAACCTCGATACACACTTGCCCATCCAGGGCCCACCTGAGGGTCTGGATCACTCTTCTCTAGCTGGTGATCATACGCGGAGGCCAGGTCCTCTCAACTCCAGTCTTGGCAAGCCAGGCTTGCCCGTCCAGGTCCCTCCCAGGGGTCTGGATCCCTCTTTTCTGGCTGATAGTCACACATGGAAGCCAGGTCCTCTCTAATCTCAGCCTCAGCAACCTGTCACCTTTCTCTTCTCTCCTTCTGTTTCTCAAAACTTCTTTTTACATCCTCGCTTTAATCTCATTTATTTTCTACCTCCAGTTTAAATTCCCTACATCTAGGTGTTTCTCATGCTCTGAAATTCCTTCTCTCTGTTAGTCTTTTTTTTTTTTTTTGTAGAGACAGAGTCTCACTTTACTGCCCTCTGTAGAGTGCTATGGCGTTACACAGCTCACAGCAACCTCCAACTCCTGGGCTTAGGCGATTCTCTTGCCTCAGCTTCCCAAGTAGCTGGGACTACAGGCACCCGCCATAAAGCCCAGCTATTTTTCTGTTTTTGCAGTTCGGGCCGAGGCCGAGTTTGAACCCGCCACCTTCGGGTTTTTGGGGCCAGCGCCCTACTTGAGCCACAGGTGCCGCCCTTTTTCTTTTCTTTCTTTTTTTTTTTTTTTTGAGACAAAGACTTACTTTATTACCCTCAGTAGAGTCTGATAGGGCTTACAGCAACCTCCAAATCCTGGGCTTAGGTGAATCTCTTGCCTCAGCCTCCCAAGTAGCTGGGACTACAGGCGCCCACCAGAACACCCAGCTATTTTTTTGTTGCAGTTTGGCTGGGGCTGGGTTCGAACCGGCCACCCTCGGTATATAGGGCTGGTGCCTTACCCACTGAGCTACAGGCACTGCCCTCTGTGTTAGTTTTGTGAATTCTCCTTGCACGGGTTATGTCAGCTTCTCCCAACCCCCACATCCATATCCTTCCTTTAAACAATATCCCATCCCAACTCTCCAACACCTCCCACCTTTTTCCCACAGCACTTGGTAGAGGAAGAAAAAAGGATGGACCCAATATCCTGGCCCCATACTAGATCCGGCAACACCTTTCCACATTCCATTCCCAGACTACCACAACTGCTATACCCCTGGGGGAGGTACGCGAACAGGAAAACGTCATCAAGGTTCACGTCTCTTACGTCTTGGTTTACACCAGTGGTTCTCAACCTTCCTAATGCTGCAACCCTTTAATACAGTTCTTCATGTTCTGGTGACCCCCAATCATTAAATTATTTTCGTTGCTACTTTATAACTGTAATTTTGCTACTGTTATGAATCGTAATGTAAATATCTGATATGCAGGATGTATTTTCATTGTTACAAATTGAACATAATTAAAGCATAGTGATTAATCACAAAACAATATGTAATTATATATTATGAAATATTTATTTCTAATTACAAATAAATGAAATTTTGTCTTGAAGCATGGTGTAGCATGGGCAACAGTCTTAATATAACAACAGTAAACTACATTGCTACATTTTGCAACAGTATGCGTAAAAAGCCAATGTCAGGCAAAGGTTGAGATTGCTTTGTTCTCACCAGATCAGAAATTCTCAGGGCAGTCTTTGCAAGAGCACAATGAAGATCATCTTCCACAACAAGTCTACTTCTATATTTAGACTTCATAACCAACAAGCTGGAAACCCTGTTTCACCAAGATATGTTACTGGCATTAGAGAAATCAGTTCTCACTGCGTTACTGTTAATAAATTCAATGAACTCCTCTTGTGCTGTCTCAGGAACATCTTCAGCTTTGACTGTGAATGGACTTCTGGCAAGTGCAAATGGGGTGTTGGGTAGATTTGGAAAGTATGATGAAATTTCGTCTGCAAGCATGTACAAGTGTTCTTTCACAGAAATTATTGTAATCCTTTTGTCTGGTTCAATGTCATGTTCTTCAAAGAAAGCAGATAAGGTAGGCAGCATGTAAATTTTATTTTCATCCAGTTTTTTTTTTTTTGCCGAAGTTGGTTTCATTTAGAATGATCGGATCTTTTCAGACAAATCAAGGCATGTTGCATTTGGTCCTTGCAGTGATAAATTTAATTCGTTCAAGATGGCAAAGATGTCAACCAAGTAAGCTGTTTTCTACAGTTCACTTTTATCTCTGAAAAGTGCTTTGAACTGTGGTCTTGCTTTCTGATTAAAATATGTTTTAGTTCATTATGAAGCTCAAAGACATATTTTAAAACTTTTCCTCTCGACAGCCATCTCACTTCAGTGTGAAATAGCAGAGCATTGTTCAGTACATCCAACTCATTGCACAGTTGCAAAAATAGTCAACTGTTCAAAGTATTCGCCTTTACAAAATTAACAGTTTAGGGCGGTGCCTGTGGCTCATCAAGTAGGGCACTGGCCCCATGTACCAAAGGTGGCAGGTTCAAACGTGGCCTCGGCTGAACGGCAAAAACAGAAAAATAGCTGGGCATTGTGGCGGGCGCCTGTAGTTCCAGCTACTGGGGAGGCTGAGACAAGAGAATCGCCTAAGCCCAAGAGTTGGAGGTTGCTGTGAGTTGTGATGTCACAGCACTCTACCAAGGGCGATAAAGTGAGACTCTGTCTCTACCAAAAAAAAAAACAAAATTGACAGTTTATGATGCTTTTTATTCTTGTAACTCTTGAGCGTCTTCATTGCTAATATTTGCTGATGAATCATACAGTGAATTCCAATGACTTTTGGTGACTCATTCAGTACCGAACCTTGAAATGCAGATCAACATCCTAGCATAGCTGGAGCACCATCTGTGCAAACATCACAAACCTTTTCCCAAGAGATCTTATACTCTTTAAGAAATGAACCAACTGTGTCAAATATATCACGTGCAGTAGTTGTTGTTTGAAGAGGTTTGCAAAAATGAAACTCATCTTTTTAAAGTTGCCATCATTAACATACCTAAACTGTTCACATAAAAAAATGTGAACAGTTTGCAATGTCTGTGGATTCATCAAGCTGGATACTAAATATTAGAAGTGGAGCAGATTTAATTTCCTTGATTACCTGATCAAGAATATCAGCAGACATGTCATCTTTTCTTCTGCAAACGGTGTCCTTAGATAAGGAAATTGCACTAAATTTCATAACAAATTTGTCTCTGATCATAGCTCAAACAATGTCTTTGGCTGCTGGCAATAGTAAATCCTCAGCAATGGTGTGAGGTTTCATAGCTCTGGTGATTCTGAGTGCCACCAATTATGAAGCTTCAATGGCTGCTTCGTTTTGTTTGTGGTACTTGCCACCAGTGTCAAGTCCGGCTTTCTTGAGTCCATCAGCTTTGCTTCTAAAATAGTTGGTATCCTTGCCAGCAAAGCTCGGATGCTTGCTATCAAAATGGCATTTTTGTTTGTTTGGCTTCATAGATTCAGCTGATAGAACTTCACAACAAATAACACATTGCAGTTTCTCAATTCCTGCTGTAATTATTGAGGTAAAACCACACTGTAAAAAATCCTCACTATGTTTTCTTTCTTTAACATTCTTCTTTACACGATCCATTGTCATGGGATCATTTGCTAATGAAAATAATATATAACAATAGCTTTAATAAACAAAAGATGATACATGGCATAGTTCAGTCTATAGTTCATTAAAGTTTCCTTTGATTTACCATTCTGTTATTTTTTTTGTATACCTGTTACTATCACAAGGAGGCAGTATTCACATCAAACACAGCTGAATATAAAAAGACTGATCAGTGTCCAGATTAAGTTCCTGTGGTACAGATAGTTCTTTTTTTTTTTTTTTTTTTGCAGTAGTTGATGATTTTACATTTACCTAGTAATTACAGTTCGTGAAGTGTCGGTTTACCTCCGATATTGCTGCTTTCTACACAGTAGCTGCTCTCTACACATGTGTGACTGATTTACATAAGTACATTATGACGCCAACCCTGTCACATACACCTGTATTGTGTACAGGGTGTATGTGATAGGGTTGGCAGATGAGGTCATCACATATATGTATGTGGGCATATCTGCATGTAGGCGGACCTGCCTGGAGACAGAGGAGCAGTGTTTTAGTTCTTAAGACTATTGGAAATATGTGTTTTCTTAGACAACTCTTGTGAAAGGGTCGTTTGACCCCCAAAGGGGTCGCCACCCATAGGTTGAGAACTGCTGGTCTACACCCAGTATCTAGAGAGAGAAAAAGAAAAAAAACCTCAGGGCCCTCAAACTTCCCAGCAAGATCTCATTAACCTGGCTTTTTAAGGTCTTTAACAACCGAGAAAAAAACTTCTAAACAATAGCATCTCTCAGAACTCCAGTTATTGGCTTCCACCATTAGACAAAACCCGGCTACTTCTTAGAAGGAGCACTCTCGAGGGAACAAGATCTCCCCCCAGACCCTGTTTTCAATCCAGTGAACCAAGCCACTGGGCAAGGCAGTGCCCAGATCCAAACCCTTCCCCCAAACTGTGTCTAGCCTATGGAGGTCTGCACTTGGAAGTCTGACTACCCAGGTCTTCCTGAAGATCTGGTTTGCAGTCACTCTATGGACTTAGCAAAATTTCCCGACCTCTTGGGCATAGCTGCTGAAAACTGACAGTCCCCAGAAAATCAGAGCACGCCCTGGACACTCACTAAACTGGGTATTTTTGTTAATGGAAAGTAAGCCAATCTCTTCTCTGATAGACTCAGAGGCCAGGAGCAGTGGCTCTCCTGTAATCCTCGCCTCCCCCAATTTAACCTACTTCAAGTAGATTTTATAGCCTGATCTCTACTCAAATTTTCCCTTATCTACTTCCTGCTATACCCCTCCGGGTCCTTATTCAAATCATGGCCTCCTTGGTTATTGTTTATTATTATGAATTATAATCTTTTAATTCTCTTTTAACCAGTAATCCTCTGCCTCATCTACCAATTTATTGACCAGGCAGTCACCCGAAAACAGCCACTCATATCCTCGCCTAATATGGATACCAACCACTTCAGACTGAAGACCTACGAATGTACCTATAAACATCACTCTCCCTCCTCCTTACCCCCCTCCCATTCTCTTTATAGGCAGTCCATGCAGCCCCTCTCCTACAGGAAGCAGACTAAGAGACACCATGTTCCTCACCCTGCCTCCTTATAATAGACTAAACAGACAGGGATGACAGGGTCTAATGTATTGACCTACCCAGGAAGGAGTGAGCCCTTGAATGTCACACCCAGAAAAATGAATGTGCCAGTCTTTGCCCCTCTGACCCTTTAAATTCCCCTCCGCCATAACCCATGTGTGGAATTCCTTCCTAATTTCACCCTACCTACACTCAAGTAGAATAAAGACCACACTGCCCACACAGAACCAAGATTCTGTTTTCCTTTTGTCTCATTTCTCAGAATGATCTCTAATCTTTGGGTTTTTAATCTCTCAATGACTACATAATTCACCTTCATTTTCTGGGTTTTTTTGCCTACTCTAACTATTTGCCATATCTATTCTTGGATAACCTTAAATATTGATACACTTACATTACTTTTAATGTAAAGTAATGTTTAATATATTACTTTAAATAGTATGTATTTTGGCCTGGTGTCCGTAGCACAGTGGTTATGGTGCTGGCCACGTGCACCGAGGTTGGCGGGTTCAAACCCGACCTGGGCTAGCTAAACAACAATGACAACTGCCACAAAAAGATAGCCGGGCATTGTGGGGGGCACCTGTAGTCCCAGCTACTTCGAAGGCTGAGGCAAGAGAATAACTTAAGCCCAAGAGTTTGAGGTTGCTGTGAGCTGTGACGACATAGCACTCTACTGAGGGCAACATAGTGAGACTCTACCTAAAAAAAAAAAAAAAAAAAAAAGTATGTGTTTCAATACATATGAATGCATAATGGTTTTCAATTTTAGGATTTAATATAAATTTAATTTTCATAAATGAGAAAATAGCTACATTTAAAAGTTATTTCTCCTGTGGCTCAGCGAGTAGGGCGCCGGCCCCATATACCGAAGGTGGCGGGTTCAAGCCCGGCCTCGGCCGAACTGCAAAACAAAAAAATAGCCGGGCGCTGTGGCGGGCGCCGTGGCGGGCGCCTGTAGTCCCAGCTACTAGGGAGGCTGAGGCAAGAGAATCGCTTAAGCCCAAGAGCTGGAGGTTGCTGTGAGCAGTGTGACGCCACGGCACTCTACCCAGGGCGATAAAGTGAGACTCTGTCTCTAC
>CAUYON010144307.1:0-15286 GCA_963573935.1 Arctocebus calabarensis
CCTTTTTATATTCTTCATAGCGTTCATCTCTTACTTGATTCTGTTTTTGGAGTTCTTTTTCCACTTTATCAGCATTTTCCTTCAGTATTTCCTTCATTTCATTGATTGTTTTCATCATCTGTATTCTAAATTCCCTTTTTGTCATTTCTAACATTTCCTTATAGGTGGAATCCTCTGCAGTATCTACCTCACATCCCCTTGGAGGGGTTGCTCCGGACTGGTTTTTCATGATGCCAGGAGTTTTCTGCTGATTCTTCCTCATGAGTGATTTCTTTTATCTGTTTCCTTGCCCTAATTTTCCTTTCACTTCTTCCTGTTCTTTAAGTTGCAGTGCCTCTGGACTAGGATTTAATGAGTCCTTTTGGTACAGGATCAGAAGGATGAGAAGACTGAAGAGCAAGAAGGGAAAAAAGAAAGAAAGGGAGAAAAAAAGAGAAAAGTAAAAAAAAGGAAAGAAAGAAAAAGTAGAAAGGAGAGTGGGTGGGTAGAAGCTACTATTGACTAAAAGATGAGAGGTAGAAAGATGGGGACAGGAGCAATATAGGTGTACAGTAGGGTACTTTGACCCAAACTTATGAACCCCCAACCTCTGGGGGTGCCGGGTTAGGTCAGCAGCTCTTTGCCAGCCTGTGTGAACACAGTACCCCACCTCCACCAAGTAGAGAGGAAAGTTAAAAATACAATAAATCAAACCAAAACAAGCAAACCGAAAACTTTACCAAATAAAATTGGGGAAAAAAAAATTAATATGGGTAGAAACACTAGCAAAATTAAAGTTCTAATTGTTGAAAAGGCAACAATGGAAATTATATTAAACTATATTTATATAATATAATTTAAATATTATTTAAATTATGTATATAATAAATTATATTTAAACTAGAAAAATGAAGAAATAAAAGAAAGAAAAAGGAAAGGAAAAATCTTTAAGGAAAATGCTGAAATTAAAAATAAAACAACCATAACAAAAACAAACATCAACAACAACAACAAAAAAACACAAAGCAAGACAAAACCCAAAACAAAGCAGTATATATATCTTGCTGATACTGTCTGGGCACGAGGTGATCTTCTGGGGTATGATATGTTAGTCACAATGTTGATACAGCTGTACAAAATGAAGACCAGAGGCCTCTAATGATTTCTCAAACCCCTCAATGTGGAGAGCTTAAATCCTCCTCAGCCTTTAAATTACTAATTTGGGCTAGGCAGAAGTTTTCCCAGGAAGGCGCTTGTGGCTGGGATCACTCCTTAAGTGGCTATCCACTTACCCAGTGTTCCAAAACGGGTCTCACCCTATGCCCCTGAGGGCTAAGGCTTCTAGGCATCTCAGTCCCTGCCTTTAGGCTGCTCAGTCACAAGATTACTTGCTCCCTCCCGATACTTGTTCTGGGACCCTGCAGCTGGAGCTTGCCCAGGCAGTTCTCCCACAATGGCACCACACAGCCCACAACCAAACATTGGTAGCTCCATCTGGCTCGGTGGCCCAGTCTGGGGACCCAGACAACACTCAAAGACCTCCACACTCTTGCCCAAGTTCTCCCAAGCAGTTCAACCGAGTGCCAAGTCCAAAAGAAACCCAAACAGCTCACAGGTAAGGACTTTCCAGCTTGCAGTCTTTCTGCTGCTACACCCACAGCTGCCGGCAGGATTAGACTGAACACATGCAACCACTTGCCAGATCTCCACTGCTTTTGCCTTCCTCAGGGGGTCCAGAAGTCTCATGATGTCTCCCTGCATCTCCAAATGGATGTTTCTGGGCAGATCCCACCAGCCAGAAATGCCTGAAGTCTTCTCTCCCCAGTCTCACCGTGCCCAGTTGCAAGGAAGCTGTTACTCTGCCACCATCTTGCTCCACCCCTCTATACCAATTTTCTTAACTGTTCTGATCTTGAAGGGATGCTGGATATTATCAAAAGCTTTTTCTGTATCAATTGAGAGAATCATACTGTCTTTGTTTTTTATTTTGTTTATGTGCTGGGTTACATTTATAGATTTACGTATATTGAACCAGCCTTGAGACCCTGGGATAAAACCCACTTGGTCATGGTGTATAATTTGTTTGATGTGTTGCTAGATTCTGTTTGTTAGGATCTTGTTGAATTTTTGCATCAATATTCATTAGTGATATTGGTATATAATTTTCTTTTCTTGTTGGGTCTCTTCCTGGTTTGGAGATTAAGGTGATGTTTGCTTCATAGAGTGTGTTGGGAAGTATTCCTTCTCTTTCTGTATTTTGGAAAAGGTTGAGTAATATAGGTACTAGTTCCTCTTTAAAGGTTTGTTAGAATTCTGACGTGAAGTCATCTGGTCCCAGGCTTTTCTTTTTAGGGATATTTTGTATAGTTGATGCTATTTCAGAACTTGATATAGGCCTGTTCAACATTTCTACTTCATTCTGGCTAAGTCTTGGAAGGTGGCATGCTTCCAAGCATTGGTCAATTTCCTTCAGATTTTCATATTTCTGAGAATAAAAGTTTCTTGTAATATTCATTAAGGATTTTTTGAATTTCTGAGGAGTCTTGTTATTTTGTCTTTACCATTTCTGATTGATGAAATTAGAGGTTTTACTCTTTTTTTCCTCTTTAGTTTAGCCAAAGGTTTATCTATTTTATTCACCTTTTCAAAAAACCAACTTTTCAATTTATTGATCTTTGTGTAATTCTATTGTTTTCAATTTCATTTAATTCTGCTCTAATTTTGGTTATTTCTTTTCTTCTTTTGGGCTTGAGATTGGAATGTTCTTCCTTTTTCCAGTTGCTTGAGATGTCCCATGAAGTTGTTAACTTCCTTTCTTTCCATTCTCTTGAGGAAGGCTCTCTATAAATTTCCGTCTTAGGACTGCCTTTTTAGTATCCCAGAGATTCTGATAAATTGTGTCTTTATTATATTTTTGTTCCAAAAATTTGGTTATTTCCTTCATAATCTCATTTATGACCCAGCTATCATTCAACATAAGGTTATTTAGCTTCCATGTTTTTGTATATGTATACAGATTCCTGTTGTTAGTGAGTTGCATTTTTATTCCATGATGGTCCAATAAGATGCAAGGAATCATTTCTATTCTTTCAAATTTGCTGAGGTTAGATTTGTGACCTAAGATGTGATCAATTTTGGAGGATGTTCAATGGGCTGATGAGAGGAATGTGTATTTAGTTTTGTTAGGATGAAATGTTCTGTAGATGTCTGTTAAACCAAATGTTGAATGGTGAAGTTTAAATCTAAAATTTCTCTGCTTAGCTTCTTATTGGAGGATCTATCCAACACTGCTAAAGAAGTATTAAAATCACCAACTAGGCAGTGCCCATGGCTCAAAGGAGTAGGATGCTAGCCCTGTATGCCAGATGTAGCGGGTTCAAACCCAGCCCCGGTCAAAAACTGCAAAAAGAAAAATAAATAAATAAAATAAAATCTCCAACTACTATGGAGCTGGAGAAAATTAAGTTGCTCATGTCTGTTAGAGTTTTTCTTATAAATTGCGGCACATTTTGGTTGGCTGCATAAATATTAATAATTGAAATCTCATCATATTGAGTATTGCCGTTAACAAATATGAAGGGAGTATATTTGACCATCCTTATCCTTCCTTACTTTTGTTGGTTTAAAGCCTATTGTATTTGTGAATAAAATTGCAACATCTGCTTTTTTCTGCTTTCCATTGGCCTGGAATAGAGATGACCGTCTCTTCACCCTGAGTCTATATTTGTCTTTTAAGGTAAGATGAGTTTCTTGTATGCAGCAGATTTCTGGTCTGAGTTTTTGTGTCCAGTCAGCCAACCTGTGCCTCTGTAGAGGACAATTTAAGCCATTCATATTAATTGAGAAAATTGATAAGCCTGGTAGAATTTTGAGTATCGAGTTTTTCAAAAGTCCAGTGGACATTTTTAATCCTTTCACCACTGTGGAAATGGAATTTGATCAAAAGTTTCTCAGTGCGTTTACTTTTGTGGTAAAGGATTGTGCTGGTCATTGTGGAAGATAGGTCTGAGAATATCCTGGAGAGCTTGTTTAGTTATGGCAAATTTCTTCAACACGTGGTGTCATTAAAGTATTTAATTTCTCCATCGTAAATGAAACTCAGTTTAGCCTGATACAGGATCCTGGGTTGAATGTTATTGTGTTTTAGGAGATTAAAAGTTGATGGCCACCCTCTTCTACCTTGAAAGGTTTCAGCAGAGAGATCTACAGTCATTCTAATATTCTTCCCCTGTAGGGTATGATTCTCTTACATCTGGCTGCTTTCAGAATTTTGTCCTTCATGTTAACTTTTGTGAAGTTAATTATGATGTGCCAGGGGGATGTCTTATTCGGGTTGAGCTGTGCTAGGGTTCTGAAACCGTCTGCTATCTGAATTTCAAAATCTCTTGGCATGTATGGAAAGTTCTCTTTCATAATCTCATAAAGAAGAGCCTCTGTGCCTTTCAAAGCTACTTCATCGCCTTCAGGGGTCTCTATAAGGCATATATTGGTTTTCTTCGAATTATCCCAGAGCTCTCTGAGAGAATGATCCGTTTTTTTCTCTCCATTTCTCTTCCTCTCTTAGAGTTTGAGAGCATTCAAAAGCTTTGTTTTCAATGTCAGAAATCCTGTCTTCTGCTTGCTCCATTCTGTTACTGAGGGATTCTACTGTATTTCTCAGATCTTTGAGGGCTGTCACTTCTTGTCTCAATGTGTCAAAATCTTTGTTGATTTTGTTTTAATTTATTGAATTCTTGAGACAACTTTTGAAATGCTCCTTGAATTTCTAATTCCAACTTTACCTCTATTCTGTTGATCTTATTTGCAATTTGAATTTTGAATTCCGTTTCTGACATCTCAGCCATCTGTTTATGAATGGGATCTTCAGTTGTGTCCGCTAAATTGTTCCTTGGGTGGGGGTTGATCTAGTCTGGTTATTCATGTTACCAGTTTTTTTCTGCTCATTCCACCCACCCTGTGATTATTTTACACCGTTTGGCTAGATGAGCAGATAAGGAGAGGTTGGGTTGGGAGCTCCAGGAGTAGTGATTGGCCAGTCCTTTGCCCAGAAGATGGGACTGGAGTCTGTACCTTTTCCCCTAGAGCTTTGCCAAGGAACTTACAGCGCTACAGCCTGAGAAACTGGGGACTTGCTTGGTGTGGTGGAGCTAAGTGGCTGTCTTGTTTTCAGCTAGTCTGTGTCCTACACTAGTGAATCACTTTCTTTGGGTTGAAGTTTTCACTGTGGAGAAATACCAGCAATTAAGTAACCCACCCCCCACAGGCAACAATTGGAAAAGGAAAATCAAACCTTCCCACACCCACACACCCAAGGTACCACTTGGATAGTCCTCGGATGATTGGCTAAGTTCAAGAGGTCCAAATCAATTGTCCCAGTCAGCACCAGTCTCAGGTGGTAGAGTTCAAAAAGTCTCCACGGCTAGGTGCCTGTGGCTCAGCGGGCTAAGGCACCAGCCATGTACACCTGAGCTGGTGGGTTTGAATCCAGCCTGGGCCCGCCAAACAACAATGACAGTTGCAACCAAAAAAAAAAAAAAATGGCCAGGCGTTGTGGCGGGTGCCTGTAGTCCCAGCTACTTGGGAGGCGGAGGCAGGAGACTTGCTTGAGCCCAGGAATTGGAGGTTGCTATGAGCTGTGATGCCATGGCGCTCTATCCAGGGTGGCAGCTTGAGGCTCTGTCTCAAAAAAAAGGTCTCCAGGCTTCCAGACCTTGGGGTGAGAGAAGAGGGGAGTGCTGGGAGTTCAAAATAGCAGGGGTCTGCTGGCAGCTCCAGTATGACTTGCTCTGGTGCTCTGTGAGGTCAGAAGGACCCGCCCAGCAAATAAATTAGTTTGGGAAGTTTGATGCCTCCTTCCCCACCTTGTACCTCTGTCACACCCAGTCACTGGTAACCCTGCAGGGCTGTGACTCAGTTCCCTCCAATGAATAGATGCTCCAAGGGTTTGCACCTGCCTGAGTCACAGGGAGATCTATGTCTCCTCAGGCCACCACTCTCTGCCACTATCCAGCAGGGAGTGGTGAGGCCTGACAACCTTGGGTACTTAATGGGAGCTAGAGCAGTTCACTCAGTTCTAGCCCTACACCTGATTGATGTTGCTGACAGAACAGAACAAGTTCACAGAATTTGTTTCTGTCCCGGCTATATTCCCCTGTGTATCAGACATTTTTGGAGTTCACAGAAACTGCAACTCAGCCCTGTTTATCCCACTGCCCAGTCTGGGCTGCAGTTTGTGTTGGGGTCAGAGCTCACACTCAGGTTGTCAGTTCCAGCCTCTGCCTGCCCGCCTTTGTCTCAGCTATGATCCCCTGAGGACCAGGTGTGTCTGAGGCTAAGTGAAGAAGTCCTCTGGGTCAGTCCTGCCCTGGCAGTCTGCTGTCTCTGCACATGTGTATTCTAGTCCCCAAGCTCCACCCAGGCTGGTACCACCTCAGGCATACCCTTTACTCAGGGTGCCTGCATTTCCGTCCAGATCTCTTCTGCCAGTGGCTGCCTCCAGAGAAGATGCCCAGCTTCCTCTGGTTGCCCAGAGAGACTGGGAGTGTCCTTTCAAAATATCCCCAGGGGTGTGAGCCTTATTGTTCCTGCCACTGTGGCTGCTGCTCTGTGCCTTGGGGTACCACCACTCCTGTATGCTTCCCTCTTGGTTGATTGTCTTCTCCTTACTCCTGTGCTAGAGAATCAGCACAAATTAGCAACAGCCCAGGCCCTGTCCACATCCCTCGAGAAAATGCCCAAGAATCTGGACTCCTTGGGGGACAGGCTTCCAGACCTTGGGGTGAGACTGGAGGGGAGTGCTGGGAGTTCAAAATTGCAGGTAGAGAATATATACAGTTTTATGCCTGGCAGGAGAGTGCCATGGCACCCTAGTAGGGAAAGGAGGTCTGGTTTTTAGAGGGTCTCTTCTGTGGGATGAAATGGGAGGATGTTTGAACTCTGCTCACTTGTTTGTATGGAGTATACTGTGAGCTGTTCTCATGGAGGAGGGGACTCCCGTCCACTTGGCGATGGATTTTATACCTTTTATTTGTATCTTTGGGGTCTCAGCTCACCTCAGCAGGGTTGATGTGCATTCTTCAACCTTCTCTCTTGGCTCAGGTCCAAACCATCAGCTTTCTTGCTAAACTTCTGTTCTTTAATTCTCCTTCTGGATGGGAGCCTCTGTGGAAAGCTGGTTCCAGGTGGCCATCTTGCCTCTGCCACTGCTGATGATAGGGGCAGGCAGGGCCCTGGGCCTAAAGAAAGTTCCTTGCACAGAGGACAATTCCCTCAACCCCTCTCAATCACCTTCACTCTTCGCACTCCTCATCTCACAGCTTAACATCATTTCTTATTTGACAATGTTTCCCATATAATTTAACGTTAAATAAATGGATTTATTGTTTCTCTTTTGCATGTTTCAGGGACCTCTGGAGCATCCTAAAGATAGTTGGTAGTTAAAAAAAACTTATTTTTAGAATTGGAAATTTGATTTGGGGAAGCCTGTCAAATATGTCAAACTTTTAAAACAGTTGATCAAAATAGGATCACAGATCACTGTAAAGTAATGGTTATTCATTTAGCTAAAGTGATAATTAATACCAAAATGGAGACTCACATATGGAGTTAACTTGCATAAAGTTAGAGCTAGTTAGTGGTAGCACCCGAGCTTGAACTCAGATGTTCTGATTTCCATAGTACAAGCTCCTAATTGTTATTACAAACTGCTTCGCTATTTATTCTATGAAATTGAGCTTTATAGAAATTGTTATTAATCAAACTTTATAGAAATTGTAATCAATTCAATAATCCTAGAAGAAGGAATGTAATAAAAATATTGAAAGGATATGATCAAGCTCTTGTTTACAGATATTGATGATACTATCTGTCCTATTGTACCATAAAACTTAATGGGCTAAACAGCAATTCACTAGCTTTAACATCATTGCCTTATTTTCTTCCTTTATTTCCTCCTGTTTCCAAATAAAAATGTGTGTGTCTGTGTTATTTCCTTTCCTATTCTGATGACATAAAAGATATTCTTTTGTGTGAGTTTTATAGTTTAACTTCTTACATTTAGGTTTTTAAACCAAATGGAATTTATTTTTGTAGGCTGATCAAGAAAGGGATTTATATCCTTCTTTCCACATTATGGCTCATGGCCCATGTGGCATTTTATTATCCTTTTCTCAGATTTTAATGCCATACAGCTATATACCAGACTCCCAGATACACCTAATCTGCTTGTGGATTCTTTTCTGCTCCTTTGGTTGTCTTTCTGTATACCAGTACCACATATTTTAGTTAATGTAGTTTTTAATAGGCTTATTTGGAAAAAGAATTCTCTCTCCTTCTTCTTCTTCTTTTAAATGCTTTATCTAGCTTTGATCTCTTACTGTTCCACATCAATTCAGAGCTCACATTGTCAAGTTGCTTTAAAAAAAAATGAACCCTCTGGAATTTTTATTAAAATATACATTGAGGGCCACGCCTATGGCTCAACGGTTAGGGCGCTGGCCCCATATACCGGAGGTGGTGGGTTCAAACCCAACCCCAGCCAAAAAGGGCAAATAAATAAATAAAATAAAATATATATTGAACTTATGGCCCAATTCAGGAGAACTGACATCTCTGTGGTATTGATTTTCCTCATTCAGGAGTATGGTTGCATTTTAAAAATGTCTGTTATGCTGTTTGGTCAGGTTTTATAACTTTTATATGTGGCTTCTGCACATATTAAATTTGTCCATAGATACTTTACTGTTTTGTTAACATGGTGCAAGAATATTTTTTAAGATAACATATTTTTTATTGATAGCTGCTGCTGTATTAGAACATTAATAGTTTTTGTGCATTGTTTTGTGTCTAGCAACCAGGCTGAATTCTTTTTTATTCACATAGTTCCTAGATTTTTTTTTTAAGGGGGTTTCACTCTGTTACCCAAACTGGAGTAAAGTAGTGTGATCCTAGTTCACTACAGCCTCAAACTCATGGGCTCAAGCAGCTGGAACTAGCTGTTAGGTGCCTACCACCAGGCCTGGCTAATTATTTAATTTTTTTGTATATTCAGAATTATGCTATATTCCCAGGCTGGTCTTGATCTCCAGGCCTCATGTGATTGTCCATTCTCAACTTCCGAAAGTGGTGGGATTACAGAATTGAGCCACCCCACATAGCTAATTTCAAGATTTTTTACGACAATTATGTTTTCTGATAATAACAGCAAGGATTTTTTTTTCATCACATTCTTAACAGTTTTTTCTTTCTTTTAACAGATGGCTAGGAGCTCTAGGATATTGTTAAATAGAAGTAGTGATAATGTGCCTCTGACCTTGTTCCTGATTTAGAAGACAACATTTTACATTAAATAGGGTATTTATTATAGGTTTTGATAGGTGACTTAATTATTAATTTAAGAAATTCTAGCCTTAGTTTTGGAAAGGGTGTTTTGTTTTATATTTGTTTTTGTCACGAATGGGTACTTTATTTTACCAAATCCTTTTCCTGCAGTTATGGATTTTATCACATGTTCTTCTCCTTTGATCTGTTAAACTGTTATTGTGTCATTTGTGCCTTTCTTTTTTTCTTACTTTTAAGCAAGCGTTTTTCTACTATTTTAATCTTTTCAAGAAAGCTACATTGGAGTTTTTGAGCCTCTCTATTGTTTGCTTTCTGTCACTTTCTGTACTTTTTGTCTTTTATCTTCTTAAGAACTGATTTTTCCCTTTTTTACTAATTAGAAATTTTAGTTTATTATTTTTTATTAAAATCCTACAAGTTGATATGTAGTGTTTTGATTGTCATTTTGTTCTAAATATGTGTGCATAATTACAGATGGTCAGTTTCTACTTTATACTATTACTCTTCATCTATATGTGTTAGCTTTTCTCCCCTGGATATACCTCCTTCAGGTGTGTAACAATTTCTTAAATAAATAAGTGAAAAAAAATGAATGAATTTTGTTCAGTTATACATGCCAAATGAGCTGCTATAAGACTAGAAAATCAAATGTTTAGGTTATAGTGTAAAGTAGCAAACCACTGAGGTTTGAACTCACTGTGTGTTATCGTGTGACTTCTTCATCCTCAATGGAATCATCTCACCCACAAATAATATTTGTGAACAAAAATGTTTATCTTCTCTTTTTTTCTCCCAGATTACTCAGAAATACCAACTTCATGAAGTCACTGCTTATCTTTTAGAAAAGAAAGGAGATATTCATGGCGCCTTCTTAATAATGTTAGAGGTAACATTTTACTACATTTGCTTAATCTTGTTTCTGTATGTCCCTCTAACCATTAATTAATCCATTTTATTTTTCTATTTTTCAAAGTTAGTTGAAGACAATAGTGCATTTTACCTTTGCATATTTTTATCATGCATGTCATTGACTAGAGTTTAGTATTTTTTTATGGTACTTTTTTTTAAAGGTACAGTTTACATAAAGTAAAACACACATGCAGTGTGCCATTTGATGAGTTTTTAACAAATATCTACATCTTTGTAACCCAAGCCCCTAACAAGATAGAGCTCATTACCTTCACCCCAGAAAGTTCCTTTCTGCTCCTTCATAGTCAGTTACTGCTCCCATCTCTCCACCCTCTCAGAGAAAGCCACTATTCTGGGTTTTTTCACCATCCAGTAGGTATTCTTTTATGTCATTCTTCTTTCACTCAGCAGAATGTTTTGGGGTTTATCTCTGGTATGGCATTTTTTAGTACTTTTGTCCTTTTATTGCTGCATGGTATTTAATTATGTGGATATACATTGAATTGTTTATCCAGTCTCCTATTGATGGATACCTGGGCCTTTTCTAGTTTTTGGCTATTATGAATAAAGCAGCTATGAGCACTCTTGTACAGGTCTTTTTGTACACAAATGTTTTCATTGCCCTGGAGTAAATACAAAGGAATGGAATTGCTGAGTCATGGGAGAGTTGTATAAGAAATTGTCAGACCTCTTTCCAAAGTGGTGGTACCATTCTTATCAGTAGTGTATAATAGGTTTTTGTATAAGCTTTGCTTGCTCTGTATTCTTACCCGTGCTTTCTGTTCAGTAAATTTTTAAAAACATTTCGCATCTAAAAAAATTATTGTAAAACATGTAATATAAAGACTACCTTATTAGCCATTTTTAAGTATATAGTTCAGTGATGTTAACTATAGTCATATTATTTTACAATTATCACCACCATCATCCATTGCTAACATACTTTAAATCTCCCACTCTGAAATTCTGTATCAATTAAACAATTACTCCCCATTCTTGACCTACCTCTAATCCCTGGAAAATTACCATTCTGCTTTCTGATTCTGTGAATTTAGCTACTCCCATGTACCTCATGTAAGCAGAATCAAACAGTATTTGTCTTTATTTTCTTAGGAGGTCGTTAGGGTTTGCCAACGTTGTAGCACATACTAGAATTGTTTTACTTTTTTTTTTCCAGGAGGAGGGTCTTCTGGTAGAGACCAGAAAACCTGCTAGACAAATTCTAAAAGAGCTGTAACACTAGAATTGTTTTACTTTTTAATGTTGAATTATATTCCATTATATGTAAATATCCCATCTTATTTGCCCAGTAATCCTTCAGTGGACAGCTGGGTTGCTTCTACCCTACTGTGGATAATCTTGCAATGAACATGGTTGTACAAATATCTTTTTGAGTCTTTGCTTTTATTTCGGGGGGATGTGTACCCAAAAGTAGAATTGCTGGATCAAAGAGTAATTCTATTTTTATTTTTTGAGGAACTGCCATACTATATTCTATACCAGCTGTGTCATTTTACATTCCCACCAGTAATATGCAAGGGCTCCAATTTCTCTACATTCTTGCCAACATGCTTATTTTCTGGTTTTTTTTTTTTTTTTTAAATAGTACCCATCCTAATTGGTGTGAAATGATATATCAGTTTTTTTAATATTGTCATCTTGCTAGGAATAGATTAGACTTATCCTATTTATGTCAAAAAAATGTTTTATATTAGCTTCTAGTTTGTTTCTAGCCACATGATTCTAAAACATGCCAGGAAGAATAATCAGCAGAGGCTTCATGTAGGCTCCTAATCTCTTTTAATCTGTAAATTACCCCAACATCTCTTTTTATCTTGCCATTTATTTGTTGAAGATATCATGCACCTAGTTATAAAGAATAAGTAAAAGTACTTCTGTATATATGAGAGAAGGAGAAGCAGGAGATCCCCTAGGACAGTGATTTTCAACCAGTATTCTATGAGAAGGTCTTAGATGTGCTGCAAACATTTTTAAAGATCATATAATTAAATTATTTTCAAAAGAAGTTCAAAGCACAGTAAGTATATTCTTTTTTTTTTTTTTTTTTTTACTCTTTTTGTTGATCTACATAATTTAAGTGTGATGTGGAAGCTTAACTGCAGGTTCAAGTGCGTTGTGAGATAAAAAAGGTTGAAAAACACTGTCCTACTTGTGGAAATACAAAGAAATATGGACCACTGGAAAGCACCAGTAGCTTTTCTAGGGCTCAGCTATATAGTACATCAGCAGGTCAGGCTAGAAACCGACTACAAGCAGGTATGGACAGATTTTATAAGACACTGAAGAATTGTGACTTAAGCTCTTGTCACTTGGGATCAACTGAAGGTTGTTAAGCAAGGCTTCATGTTGTTTGCTTCATAAAGACTACTCTGGTGAGTGGAAGGATGAGGCCCAGGATACAGAGAAGAGAGAGAGAAAACTGAAAACAAAAACTTGCAACAGTGCATGGCTTGGTGCCTGTGGCTCAACAGGCTAAGGCGCCAGCCACATATACCTGAGCTGGTGGGTTCGAATCCAGCCTGGGCCCGCCAAACAACAATGACGGCTGCAACCAAAAAATGGCCGGGCGTTGTGGCGGGTGCCTGTAGTCCCAGCTATTTGGGAGGCTGAGGCAGGAGACTCTGCCCAGGAGATTCCTGAGCCCAGGAATTAGAGGTTGCTGTGAGTTGTGATGCCACGGCACTCTACCCAGGGTGACAGCTTGAGGCTCTGTCTCCAAAAAAAAAAGTATAAAAACTTGCAACAGTGCAAATTGATGCAGGCTTGAAGTGGGTGTGGCAATGGTGATGGAGAGAGGAGGAGAGTGGATTAAAGAAGTTATCGATCATTTGCATATTGTGTGAGGGAGAGAGAATAGTTAATGATTTTAGCTTATTATTTATGGTTTAAATTTGTATCACATTTAGCCTATAAGGAACCCCAAGAAAAGGAACAAATTTTAGATAGAAGGTATATATTAGTGTCAGCTTTCATGTACTTTAAGAAGCCATTGGAATATTAAGGGTATTGAAGGATCTAGAATTTAATAAACAACATCCAAGCCTGTGCCCTATACTGTGGTGATAGACACGTCATGTGTTTTATTCCCACCTACCTAACCCATACCCTTCCTCACAATTCAGTATGAGTTTTATTCCTTTATCCAAGACATTTAGGGGTAGGGAACCTTAAGGCTTCAAGTTCCCTAAATCCTGACCCTCATTACTGTGCCTAAAAATTGTCAGTGATAACTGTGGTGGTGTAACAGAAGCAGAAGCAGGCAGAATAAGTACCCTTCTGTCTTGTGGGTCCCTTTCCATACAGCTGGCTATACTTTTTATATATACAGGGTTCACTTCCGAATTATAGTAAAGGACCATTCTTAATAACTGTGTGGGTTTGGAGGGGTTTTACCTTTAAAATATGTTAATTCAGAGGCTCACATGGGAAGATGACTTAAGGCTAGGCATTCAGGCTTGGCAACATAGTGGGGCCCTGTCTCTGCAAAAATACATATGGGTATTTATATGTTTGGTGGGCAGAAATGTAAAGTTTTCCTTTTAACTCTTGTTAAAGATAAACTCTTTTTATCTCCTTAGCAACTACAGAGCAAACTTCAAGAGGTAACACATCAAAGTGAAGGTAAGTTCTTGAGTGTTGTTTGTAATTTTTTCCACCTTGGACCTCATGTTTAAAATATGTTGTTTAGCCTGGGCATGGGGGCTCACACCTGTAATCCTAGCACTCTGGGAAGCCGAGATGGGTGGAATGTCTGAGCTCACGGATTCAAGACCAGCCTGAGCCAGAGCAAGACCCCATCTCTAAAAATAGCCGAGAGTTGTGGTGGACATCTGTAGTCCCAACTACTTGGGAGGCTGAGGCAAGAGAATTGCTTGAGCCCAAGAGTTTGAGGTTGCTGTGAGGGCTATAGCACTCTACCAAGGGCAACAAAGTGAGACTCTGTCTCAAAATGCATAAATAAATAAATAAATAAAATATGTTGTTTAATAAAGTGAATTTATTAATACATTGGAATATCTACATAATTAGTGTTTATCCATTTCAATATGAATCCAAATTCTATTTAGTTTTTAAGAGTTCATAACAGACTATCATATAAATTGCTGTAGCTTTGTGATACTAATAGTGAATGGAGTAAAATATACAGAAAATTAGGTACTATTCATCCGTTATCTTTTTGGTTACACTTTTGTACTTATGGTTTGTTTATATTTAAATGAGGTACATCCCAAAAATTATTTTAGAATTATTAATGTGTCAAACAATAGCAAATTAGCCAATTTTTATACTGAATTTACATAATTTTAATGCAAAACAGTAGAACTTAACAGTTTAGAATCTTGAGTTACATTATAACAGACACATGGTTTCCACTGACTACCTTCTGATTCTTCCAGCTCCCTAAACTGAAAATCTATACCCATTAGACAGTAACTCACCCATTTTGCCTTCCCTCCTCGTCACCACTAGCCCAGGCCCCTGGCAACCACCATTCTAATTTGTATTTCCACCATTCCTTTTCTGAATTTGATTCTCTAAGTATCTCATATGAGAATTTGATTCTCTAAGTATCTCATATGAGTGCAGTCATACAATGTTTATCCTTTTATGGCCAGCCTGTTTTACTTAGTGTAAGGTTTGTGAATGTTCCAGCATGTATCAGAATTTCCGTCCTATTGAAGGCTGAATAATATTCCATCATGTGTGTTACTATGTTTACCTCATTCATTTGTTGAGGGTTACTTGAGTTTCTTTTACTGTTTGGCCACTGTGAGTAATGCTGCTGTGAACATAAGCATACAAAAATCCCTTCAACACCCAGGTTTCAATTTTTTGGTATATAATGGGGATTGCTGATCAAGTAATAATTCTATTTTTAAGTTTTTGAGAAACTTACATACTGTTTTCTGTAGTGGCTGTAGCACTTTTTTTCTGTTTCTTTTTTTTTTTTTTTTTTTTTTTTTTAGTATCAAAACATATATTTGTTATATTTTATATAAATTTAAATTTTAATTTCAATTAAAATTATTTTTTATTT
>CAUYON010144312.1:0-15507 GCA_963573935.1 Arctocebus calabarensis
CCCGCCAAACAACAATGACGGCTGCAACCAAAAAATGGCCGGGCGTTGTGGCGGGCGCCTGTAGTCCCAGCTACTTGGGAGGCAGAGACAAGAGACTCGCTTGAGCCCAGGAATTGGAGGTTGCTGTGAGCTGTGATGCCACGCACTCTACCCAGGGTGACAGCTTGAGGCTCTGTCTCAAAAAAAAAAAAAAAAATGTTCAGAAACATATGAAGGGGTAGCCATCTAATGGCAGTCCACAAAACCAATTTTTTTTAAAATAGGGTAAAGGGAAAAATGAGGCTGCCTATCATACAGTACTGCTGTATTTTTCATTTACTTTAGACTGAAGGTAAATTAATTCCTCGCTAATCCATTTAATAAAGATTTATTTCTTTGTAGGTGCTATGCAGTTTCTATCTTATGTTTCTATTTCACATGAAACCATTCTTTCTAAGAGTTGTGTTCTAAGCTGACACAGTGTATTCTTGTATTTTATCTATGGATTTACAATGACATTTCATCATCATAACTTACCGGAAATGAAAGGCAATCTATGAAAATTCACAGGCTGGTTTTCTTGCCAATGCTGAAAGCAAAGTGTGGCTTCCAGATAGTAGTCTCAATGTCACCAATGAACTTGTTGGAAATGCAGATTTAGAGGCCTGATCCCAGACCACTGAATCAAGAAGTCTGGGGTGGACCTCCACAAACAGTGTTTAGAATCCCCTGAAGACCTTCTCGGTCACATATTACTGTGTCCATCCCCAGAAATGCTAACAGGAACAACCAGTAACAGGGCGAGTTTGGAACCGTAATGAAAGATGTCATCCAAGCCCTCATAACTCATCACTTTGGGTTTTAATAGAGCAAAAATGGATTGCTTGTGTTAAGCAATAAAAGACAGAAAGGCCTTTTTTTTTATTCTTTACCTCTTAGCATCTCCATTAAAAGGGCGAGGAAAGTGATAGTGAATGATAGAACCATTAATACAAAGATGTACTGAGATCAAAGGGCACCTGCATCCCGTGTTTTCTTTGTGATCCATCACCTTTTAGCCAAAATGAAATTGTGTAAGTTCGTAGGATTGCGTGGAAATCACAGGGAACTTAGAGAAGCCATCAGTCGTTAATCTTTTCAATAGCATGCCTTGAAAGAGATTTGAAATTTTTGGCAATTGATAATAAAATACTTTCCAAATTTCAATGCTCTCAGCAAACCAGTTTATATCAGAAAAGATAAAGTTATTTCTGAGGATCATAATTGGACTTATCTAGGAAGTTCTGATTATGTGAGTCATGTTAGGACACTTGGAATTTTGTCCTATTTGTTTCATTATATTTATCCACACATGTATATGGAAATAGAACACTATTGCAGAATTTAATTTCTTTTTGTTTCTTTAAGTGTGGTCTTATGTAAGTTCTACTTTCATAAGAAATCTTATTATAAGATATAAATTACTCTGATATTAATTTTCTAGGAACATTATATTATAGTATTTTTACTTTCACTTTTTTTTCTCTAATAGTATATTTGGTAAATAAAGTATCATGGTGCCCATTCTCACTGATAAATACACCAAGTAGATTTTGATGCATAAGTAGAGATGTGATAAAAATGCATCATTGGGCTCTAAGGAAAACTACACATAGGAAAAAAAACTGTACTTTTTATTTAAAAAATACATATAAATACTGTGAAAACTACATAAACAGTAATACTTGAGATTTCCTTGCCTATTAAAAACAACTTGAATCTGATAAGCGGTTTGCATTTCAGCAAAGGACTGTTTGGTTAATTGAGAATTTCTAACACAACAAGTAAATTACAAGATAAAAGAAATGTCTCTTTGGAGGGCAAACTTGACATGCTTGAAGGACTAAGAAGATTAAAGAAGAGATTTGAATAAACAAATAGAGCATGGAAAAAGAGGATAAAAGATATGGGGAGGAAATGATATTAAGTAGTTCCTAATGGATTCAGGGTGGTTTGCAGAACCACATCCAAATTGAAAATACCCTCTTGGAGCTGGAGCACTTTGGATGATCCTCACTAAGAAAAGTGATAATCCCAGTTTTTAAACCTAATTCAATTTTATTTCAGGTTTTGGTACTGAAAATATCGTTAAACCTGCCGATAACAAAAGAGATTTCCATAGTTTGATTTTAAATTGAAGATACTTTGCTGAACATCTCATTTGAGAAAATGGGTGTATGTTGAGATGCCGCAATTCGTGGTTGTGGCTCCCAAGGCCACATACCTTGATTATCACTTAAATGTGGATTATGTTTTATAATGTGCGACTATATTTCTAAAGCAGCAAGTCTGTTTCTGGTACTACTTCCCAAAGAGGAAAAAAGAAATGGATTTTTTTCTTTCTTTTTGAGCCTGAGTCTCACTCTGTCACCCTGGAAAGAGTGCCATGGCCTCATAGCTTACAGTAACTTCAAGCTCTTGAGCAATCCTCTTACCTAAGCCTCCCACGTACCTGGGACTATAGTGGTGCATCCCTACACCCAGCTAGTTTTTCTGTTTTTAGTAGACATGAGGTCTCACTCTCGATCAGGCTGGTCTCAAACTCCTGAGCTCAAGCAACCAACCCAGCTTGGCCTCCCAGAGTGCTAGGATTACTATTATAGGCCATGACACCCAGCCAAAAATAGAGTTTTTAATAAATTTGTTTTCTTAAGGACCTTTTGAGAATATATCAAGAACTACAGACTAAAAAGTAATAATTCTCATTAGGTAAAATTGTCCACCCAATACTTTAATGTTCCCTAATTTCTAAAAATAAGATTTTCTTTTTTCTTCTACTCTCTGGTTTAAAAATCCTAGACTCTATCACATAAATGATGAAACAGTTATTGGATAAACTGATTTTGTAAATTGATGTCAATAATTTACTTAGAATTTAGAGAGTAGATTAAAAAAAGAGTCATTCATATGTCTCACACTTGATGACATTGAAAACCTAAAGATTTGAAAAGTACAATTGCAATAGAGTCTCTCAGTTACTGTTTTAGTAAGTTCTTCCTGGCAGCTATATGAATTAAGTCTTGCAGGCAGAGCTGTTGTGCAGTGTAGTCTGTGATGTCAACAGCATTCTTCAAAATTGTGCAATGCACAACCCTCCCATCATCACAGGGTGGCCCACTTTGCCTGCTGCCTACTTGGTGATAAAGTCTACCACAGACGATCTGAGCTACAGTTCTCAAATATTTATCCTTATGAAAATTACATGGAAAACTTTTGAAACCAATAATCATTTATGTTTTCTACTCCTTAAAAAATGGTAATTCAATAACTTGGGGTAGGAGGAGTATTTTACAAATCTGCCTTATTGAAAAGTAACTCTAAGTAGTTTGGGTCGATTTGATCTATGGATTATTCTTGGAGAAATCTTTGCCACAGGGTACCTATTTCCAATAATCTAAAAGAAATCTGAGATCAGCTCCAATTGCCAGCTTATTTGCTTCCAGTAGCCTGAAGGGTGTTTACATATTTTTATTAGCTTAATAGTGCTACTATATATAATCCCTTATTATCTTGTATAATTTTATTTACCAAATAAAACCTCTCAATAGGTAGTTACTGAATCTTTTTTTTAAAAGAATGTTACCAAAAATGGATAGTGTAAAAGGGTGTATTATTTTTCAAAACTTTTATAGTGTATTCCCATAGTTAAAAATAAATTTCATCACTGAGAAATCTTTTCTGCTGCTATTTAATTAAAAGAAAACACAATTCATCCAAACATTGTCCAGAAAGTGTCAAATTGACTTAATTTAAAACGATAGATTTATTCTTTTGTATGATCTAAATAACTTCAGATTTCAGTCTTTTTTATTCTACCTAACAACAGCATACACTTGATCTTGGGTTTTTTCAATAGAAAATAATTTGGAATGGCTAATTTAGATTTGAGTCATAATTTGTGGAGGGTCTTCTAAGAACTTTCACAGATATCTAATTTAGCTCACAATACTTTGAGGAAGGTCATATTCTCTTCTTTAAATTAGGAACTAGACTGAGGGGAAGTCTGTCTTGTGCAATAGAGGTACATGTTGAGCACCCCCAAACCAAAGATCATTGAACACCATTTCCTCTGCTCCTCAGAGGAAATGCTCATTGGAGCATTTTGGATTTCAGATTTTTGGATTTAGGATGCTCAACGAGTATGCTATACCTGAAATACTTTAAATGGCATATGGAATCTACAGATTGTTTTTGCAGATATGAGAGTCAAAGAAATTTTTCATTTTGCATGTATGATAAAAATGCAGCATAATATTTTTATTATGGCTCTACACTCATAATAACTCATTCAGCACTAGTCATGATCAGTGATATGAAATAATTGCAAAGTGATTCATGTTTACATAACTTAGTTTAAGTTTAATAATTCATGCTGTTACTGGAGCCATTTGTACATATTGAATTCCATCTACTCATAACTCAGGCAACAACTGCTATCTTTTTTTTTTTTTTTTCCTTCCCAAATGGTGTCTGTTAGGGTCTCTTGCTGCAAACAGAAACTAGTCTGGGTAACATAAGCAAATCAAGAATTTATAAGAAGGGTCTTGAGGAAACTAAGAAGTATGAATGGAAGATTGTGGATTGGTCTCAGAAGAGCCAGGAATCTGGTGCCCGCAAGAGTGTGGTAGAAGTGCTCCCAGTGTTTCCTCCCATAGAAGCAAAGCATTAACTCTAACCATTCCTTCTGTCTTTTGTTTTTCATTCAATTCAAATTCCTAACAGAAAGAGGCTCCAAGGACTCTTTTAGCTTCCAGGACTTAACATCTCTCCAAGACTGCACCTACTAGGGAATAGGAAATTCCCTCAAAAGAACTAAATCTACTCTTGAGAAAGGGAATGAATATTAGCTGTATAACAATGAGTGAAATTGGAGAGCATTTCCAGTGCAAGATCTACAAGTCTATCCTGTACTACAGATTGCAAATAGGGAAGGCCTGAAGCTAAAATAGCCTGGCAATTAATTGGTGAGCTCGGGATTAGTAACAGAAACTATTCACAGCATTTCTCTCTTTAGAGCTTCTTCTGTCCTGACACTGAGCTGCTCAGTAGCATTAGACAGTGTCCACTGGGAAGTGTGTTAGAAATGGCACAATCTGGACTAACCCCACAGGGGTTCATCTTGGAGGGGATATGTCTGGACTAGGAAGAGTAGGGGGTATGTTTTATTTATTCAGTTGTCAAGGATAGGAGAATGGTTTATGTCTTGGTCTGTACCAAGCACATCTCCTTGAACTGCTTAATAAAAATTTGCTAAATAAAAACGAGGGAGTAAGAATAAAGGACCTACATGAAAACAGTTTGATACTTAATATTCTAGAGACTGGTAGAATATTAAGTCTCTTATATTTACAGGTCTTATATGTTTGTAAATCAGGTAGAATAGACAGTTGTGTAGATAGTGTTTTCTTTTATGTAGCAAAACCATCTGCTCTAAGTTAAGTATCAGTGGAAGTACTGAAACATGAGAAATAAACATTTTGTCAAAATGTTAAGATAATTCATTTGATGGAGGGGTTGGAGAGAACCAAAGTTGATTTATGAAACTTAAAGTGTTTGAGCTATAAAATGCAGCCTGGGAATCAGGGAGTCACTTTTGGCTGACCTTTGAAGGTACTAGCTCGGTGGGCTGCTATGCCATATGAGCCAGCAAATTCCTGAGCACCATTAGGAACAGGTTATAAAAGCACAGGCGAAACCATTGCCACCTCCTTGCACCAAGCTCTGCTTCAGATTCTACAGCAGTTTGCACACTGTGACTCCAGAGACGTAAGGTACTTGGAAAAGATCCAGAGAAGGCAGCATTAAATGCTTAAAGGAATGATGGCATTTCTAATAATATTTACAGTGATATATCCAACACTACTCTAGCCCTTACTGTGTGCCAGTCCAGGTGAGAGGTCCTTTTTGTACATTTACTGATCAAATCTTCACAACATCCTGTGGGGCAGGTCATCTTATTTTGTCCTCATTTTACAGATAAGATTACCAAAAGTCAGAGTTCAAATGACTTGCCTGAATCAGCAAGTGGCTGAAGTAATTTGGTCCTCTAGTCCATCCCAGGGTGACTGCCAGGAACACTGACCAAGGAGAGTCACCAGTTCTATTAGAGAAAGATGGAGGCAGAGAAAAAACGTTATTGAAATTTATGAAACTAAACCATGCTGGTGCTGAAAATAGGTTGTAGAAGAATAAGAGCAAGTGTTCATTTAGGCAGTGCGAGGAAAAACCAAACAAACACAATTTTTATTTAGCACATTATTCCTAATGGAATAAAATACCAGCAGGTTCAAAAAGTCTTAGATAACTCCATGGATGATGGTGCCAGAAGCAGAATCACTGCTGTTTTACAGACAAATGTGAGCAGTTCTCATGTATTATGGTTCCCAGTATGTTAATTTCACAAGGTCACCCCTCAACATTTGGAGAGGGGAAGTGCCCAGCTCAGCACCTCTGTTCTCCTCTCCTCCTCTTCTGCCAGAGTGGTGGTGTCCTGGCTTCCTCTTGTGGCCCCTTCATATGTTCACTTTATGTCCTTAGTGTCCTTAGACCGTGTATTACCCAAGTAACTCCATACGTGGAACTTTTAATTGGAGGATTCTCACATTGATCATCTTCTTTGTTGGCATTGTCCCACAACACTCCACTGAGGTCCCTAATCACTCAGATTCTTATTTTTCCAAATACTCGGTCCTCTCCAGGATAATGTCACTTCCTACCTAGATCGTCATCTCATTAATGTGGTCAGCAACATTCTCAATTTTTTACTTCATAGTCACAGTTACCTGCGTTGATCCCAACTTTAAGTTTAACATGTCTTTTTCTGCTTCTAGACAGCTGCAGAGCTTCTAGCAAATATGGTCCTTCTTCTTGGCAGGGAGTTATTGAATAATAGGATAAACGAGTCAATAACTGCAAGAGAAAAGAGCACATTTCTCCTAATTGGCTGTCAAACATTTATGATTTTCAACTTCAGACAGCTCCTTAATCCTCATCAGAAAGGAGTAATTACAACCCCTTACCAGAGGGTGAATAATAAACTAATGCTAGAGACACATTTTTGGACAACTCAACTGTTCTACACCTCAATCTTTGAGGCTCACATCTTCTAAATGGGGATAACAATAGCACCCACCTTCTACGGTAAATTTCTTTTCCTTTTTTTTTCTTTTTCTTGTCTTTCCCCAGATTTCTATGTTGAATATATGTAATTTTGGAATTTTTAAAATAGAAAATGTTTTTAAAATTCAAATTAAAACATATTCACTGAATGTCCACTGTATTGTGGTCACCACAAGGCACAAGATGAACGTGTCCTTTCTGACTTTGAGGAGTGCTTTATCAAGTGGCGGAAGAACATGGGCTTCCAATGAGCTGGAAGAGAGGTCAAAACAGAAGTGTTAGAAGGGAGACAAAAATGTTCTGGGTGAGCTCAGAAAGGGGAATGACTCTGGCAGAAGTCAGGCACCTTCACAAATGAGGAAAAAATAGCTCTGAAATGTCCTTTTTCATCCCATAGTAAAGAAAGAAAGGGAAAGGAAAGGAGAAGGGAGGCGAGGAGAAGGAAATAAAAGAAAAAATGGAAGAAGGAAGGAAGGAAAGTTTAAAAATAGATTCCAGTGTCTGCACACTTAAAAAAAAAAAAAAACACATGCTTTTCTGTTGCTTCTGTTACTTTATTTTTATTTTTGTTTTATTTGAGACAGGGTCTCGCTCTGTCCCCTGAGCTAGAGTACAGTGGTGTCGTCATTGTTCACTGCAATCTCCAATGTTCTAACTCCTGAGCTCAAGCAGTCCTCTTGCCTCAGCCTTCCTAGTAGCTGGTACTATAGGCACCAGCCACAAAGCCTAGTTTATTTTTCTATTTTTCATAGAGATGGGGTTTCGTTCTTGCTCTGGCTGGTCTTGAAGTCCTGAACTCAAGCAGTCTTTTTCCTTCAGCCTCCCAAAGTGCTACGATTACAGATACAAGCCACCAGGTCTGTGCACTGTTACTTCTTTTAAACTCTTCTTCCAGATTTATTTTTAGGGATAAGTAAAAGAAGAGGCAAAGAATGTCCATGTCTATCCAAATTGCTATGAGTAGAAGTGGTATAATGAGAGCTGATGTTAATGCTTACAGTGAGTTGATATAGCAATGTTGTTACTATGATGATCAGAGAAACATGAGATTTTTCTCACTCATCATGCTTCTAAATACGTTTAGAAAATATGTTTGCTAAAATATGATTGAAAGAAGTACTAATATTTTGATAATTGAAAGAACAAAGGAATGTTATATAAAAGTTGCATAAAATATCTCTCATTTGATATATAATTTCTATCAAAGTTAAAAATCTGAAGAAATCTTTCAAAGCAAATTATTGTTCTCAGAAGGGGGGAAAGAGTTTATGATTTTGAAATTAAATTAGTTGGATGAATAAAGAATAAACTGAAAACTTACAACACTTGAACTGTGCTGTGCTATCACAAGTTTTGCTTGGTTACTGTAAAATTGAAACAGAAATTAAATTTAAACAGTTTATTAAGAATTGTTAGTCTGAAGAACACTTCATCAGCTTTAAAGTATATATAAGTGTCATGGATAATTAAAATTGAATTTTAGTGCTACTAATGTAATTTTTGATCTTAAAAATCTGCTATCTAGGAACCTCTCCAGTATTTTGACAAGATGTTCTGGGTACCATTATTAGTGTTGATTAGAAACCATTATATTTAATATCTACTTGGCCTTTTAAGCAAGAAACTAAAAAACAAAGCAAAACTAGAAAATTTACATGCCTTGTGTTTGGAGGACAGTTTTTTGGTATAATTTTTGGTAAATGATGAGAATTTTTCTCAAAGTAAGTCAGGAATAAGAATCAAGATATTTAGGTATCGAAATCATGCTCTCAAAAGATTTCATAAAATTTTGATGTATTAGAGTTATGATCAGAGGAAAATATAATTTATCTGGATTATGTTTACTTAAGTTTAGGAAAGGGTAGATGGTGATAGGCTATGAGTGGTCACAGTGAAGTTGAAATACTTCCCTAGCTATCCTATGATGTTATCTGTTTTCTATGCAATCCTTCATCTCCATCAAAAAGTATCTTTTATCTCCAATTAAAAACTAATTGATCACTGTGGGGGTTTTAACATATGTGCACGAATTTCTTGTTAATACTCCTTCTAGAAGTTGGAGCTTAATTCCCATCCTTTTGAGTCTTTGCAGTTAACAACAAGGGTAAACAGTAACTTTACAGGAGAGAGAGAGAGACCCAGCATACATCTTAACTAGTCTAGTTTTAATGACAGTGATAAGTCATGTTGCTATCACATGCCCTGCAATATGATGTCATAAGAAGGAAATTTCGCCTCCCTCAAACCTACAACTCCAGTCTATTTGGGGTAAAAAATAATAGACAATCCCAAATCGAGGAACACTCTACCAGATTTCTGACAAGTATGCTTCAAAAGCCTCAAGGTCAGGAAAGACTAAGGAAATGCTTCCACCACTTAGAGGAGACTAGGGAGACATGACAACAAAATTTAATGTGTTTTTTGAGCATAGAATAGGACCAGAGGGTACAAGGTTAGTGAGAAAACTGGGGAAATCTAAGTAAAATCTATGGTTTAGGTCATAGCATTGCACTAGCGGTTCTTAGTTTTTGATTACTGATGATGGTTATTTAGGGTGTTAGCATCAGGGGAAGGTGGGTGAGGGATTTAAGAAATCTCCCTATGTTAATTTTTTTACTTTCTGTACATGTAAAACGATTTCAAAATGAACATTTTTAAAAATAGCAAATTCAAGAACATTCATGATTTTCCTAATTAGTTACTCTGGTAGCTGAGCTTCAAGGGGGCCACGTATAGTCTGCCTTCTGTATTCCCACACTTGTGGGATTCCTTTCATAAGGAATCAGAAATAACCTGTATATAAGATTTCATAAGGAATCGGAAATGACCTGTGCAAAAGTGAGGATTTGTGACTTCTGATGCTAGGTCATAAAAGGTACTGTGGCTTTCACTTTGGTTTCTTGGATTGTTTATTCTGGGGGAAGCTGGCCTATGTGCTGTGAGGTCTGTCCTGCAGCCCTGAGGAAGGAAGGCCCCCCTGGGTGAGAAACTAATGCCTCCCATGATCAGCCAGCACCAAATTACTTGAATCACCTTGGAAGGAGATTTTTCAGTCCCAGTTAGGCCCGCGTATGACCATACCCCCAATCGACATCTGACCATAACCCCCCAAAGACCCTGCAACCAGAACACCCAACTGATGACAATTATTGTTCTAAGCTACTAAGCTTTGGGGTGATTCATTATCCATAAATGGATAATTAATACAATTACTTAAATTATAATATATAAATTCTTCAAATGCTAATCTGACCAAGGAGATGATGTTATCTATGATAAACAATTTCTAAACCTATTCAATGTTCCTTAGAATGTTCTAGGACTTCCAGGGATGAGATGATCAACAACAAAGTTTGCTACAGATTTTAAGTTCAATGCTTAATGAAATAAGTCCTTATGTTCAAAATAATGATAATAAGAATAAGCCAAAATCCACCAAACTGAAGGATGGATAATTTGCATTTGAAATATTCATATTTTTTATATTTTCCCATAATTGAGACTACTACCATTTCTTCAACATTACTATGAAAGAGATGAATTTTCATTTTTTGAAGAGTCCAAACCTTGCTAAATCTTAGACTCAACCAGATCAACCAGAGAGCCAGCATCTTAGGAAAACTCATACTACTTTCAAACAATGTCACATTTTGTTGACCTCTTTACATTTATGTGCTGTTATATTTTATTTTTCAGTTAACTGTATCAAGAATTTATCCTTGCTTTAATTATATTCTAGAAATCCACAAACCATGTGGATTTTACATGTAAGCAATGTAAAATGTCTTACATTTGTTATATTAGAACATTTTTCCTTGTTCTTAATATCTGATTTTTTATGTGGTAGTAAATTCAGGCTTTTGCATTTTTTTCTGAAAAATGACCCCTTACATTAACACAACCTTGACTTATATATTTTCCTGAAATATTACAATCTACATACCTTAATTCATAAAATGACACATACATTAGCTCAACCAGCAGACTCCCAAGTTGCCACATATGTACAGTCATGGTGTTTACAACCTATTCCTTATTAATTTTTGTGCCTTATAGAAATGTAATGTTCACTTCTTGTCTATTAATATTCTGTCCTCTCAGATATGTTAGTTTTATTTCAAACATTTTCTATATTATTCATGGTCCTGATAGGAAATAGTATGCACTCATAATATTAAATGAAGAAATGGTTTAAATGAAGAAAAGTTTTAATGAAAAATCTATTTACAGAAGTGTTGGTATGACTAAGGTTACAACTGGAAGATGTAGACAGACCCATATAATATCAATGGCAAGAATAAAGTATTTTATTTAAAAACAAAGAAAAAAGTAGGTAAGCCTAGAGAGGGCTAAGGCCCTAAAAGAGAGATAACCTGTGGGGGTAGTGGTCTTTAAAAGACCTACTTGTTTCTGGATATTTTTGCTAAAGTAATAATGGTTGAGGGAGGAAATACTCAATCTCTTTCTTGTCTTACCTGCTAATCTCCTACGCTCCTGAAGATGCTTCCCAGAGGCAAAATCCAATTAGAAGCCAGCTAGCTCAGTAATGTATCCTAAAGATCAGACATCCAGTCCTATAGAGCAAGGCAGAGAAGCATGAAAAAAGGATTGTAGAAGTGGGTATAATGGAGAATAAACAGCATGACTCTATGAAAAAGTGATGTGTTGGTGGTAAGCATTCTGTCTTTGTAAGTCATATTTTAAATGTACTTAACTATAATGAATTTATAGGTGTTTGAAATTTCATTCAAATAGTCATATAAATTGAATAATGATAATATTTTTGAATATTATACTTGTTTCTTCTCAAGAGATAATATTTCTAACAATAAATAAGTGATAAAATAGTACTTGGTAAGTAATTTTGAAATTAATATGTATAAATTTTGACTGAGTGGCGAACAAACCCTGGCAGGTAACCTCTTCAGGACCATGGACAGATTCCCAGAGCATTGCCTTTTTGTTTTCAGGTTTTAGTTACACTCAATTTCTCTTTTTCTGGCTAGAGGTTCCCAAATTGTATTTAAGTGATTGATGCTATTATCTGACTGGTTATGTAAATATGTTGTGAGATTGCTGCTAAGAGTTTAGTTATGATTAGGCTATTTAATGTAGACATTCTCTTTGTCTGTATGAATAGGTTGTATGAGTAACTGCCACAAGGATGCTCTTAGGAATAATTCTCTGTTGTGTACAGACTAGGAAGGATGATATTTCATCTTCTAGACCTGAAAGGGGGCCTTACAATACCCAATGCGTCAAGAAAATTTGCATTTCTGATAGGGCAATATAAGCATTTAGAGTCCCTTTCAGAATTATAATAATGCCTTTACATGTCCAGTGTGACCTTTGTAATGTCAACTGTTGTTACATAATCTTGAGATTTATTAAAAATCATTATGAGTGATGAAATTCCACATGACTTCACTAACTGCATCTTCCCAACCTTGTCAACTGGATCATTTCCTTTAAAACAAAAATGACAATATGGTCAGTTTTTTTGCACTTAGCACATCTTTTTCAGATGCCCAAACTGTCCACTAATAACTTGTACAATGTAAAAGGATACAGCTTTTTTTGGTACAGAAATATAGACTAAGCCACTAAAGAACAAAATTTCAAAATATGAATCAGTTCTTTGAAAACTTCTTCAATTCAGGAAATACAAGGAACAATAAACTAGGCAAGTCTTACTGGATCCATTTATAATGGATTATAAATTTTGTTCCTACATAAGCATGTTTTGTACCCAGTTTAAGATAAGAAAATGCATCTTTGTATTTTTATTAAATATTAATCAAAGAGAAAGCAATGTTTATTAAAAACATCTTTATGGTATAAGGAATACTGATGTGCCAAATACCTGTTTTGCATGCGTGTACACACAGTTTAAAAAGAAAATGGTAACCAAATCATTAATGTACAGTCACCATTCCTTTTATTTTTTTCTTGTTTATGTTCACTCCAGGCTTGAATTACATCTTCTCAGTTTCCTTCTAATTTTAACTTCCACAAATTAGACACAATTATGGTTTTATTCAGCAAATGCTTGTGTAGATTTACACTTATATTTGCAATTTTTCTTTCTCTTATTATTCTTGCATATCAGCCTTTCACCTAGTTTCATTTCCTTCTGTCTAAAACATATCTTTGGAAATTCCCCATAGAGTAGCCACTGGAAATGGAAACATATATACACACATATATATACATGTACCTACACATGTATATATAATCTATATCTTTAATTCTATTTTGTTCTTGTAAGATATTTTCATTGGGTATACTATTTTAAGTTGATAGTATTTTTTGTAGCTTTCTAACTATACTATTCCACTGACTTCCGTCTTCCTTTCTTGTTACTGAGGAATCAGCTATTTAATTATAGTCAATCATCTAAAAACAAACTACTTTCTCTTTTTGCCTTTAATATTATATTAACATTTTTATATGCAGTAATGGTTATTTTTATTTGTCATTCTTGGAATTTTGGTTCCTTCTAATTCAAATACCATGAGATTAAAAAATGAGCATAGACCCCTGTCTCAGGTAATTTATGAGGAAGGGAAAGGAAACAAAGTAAATGCCAGAAACAAATCTTGTTCAGGTCAAAGGATTAAGAATTGTGCTTTGGGAATATTGCATGTGGTGTGCCTTTAAGGTATTTAAGTGGAGACATAAAGTAAGCAATTTGATAAGTTTGTATACAATTGTGAACATCATCTGAGTAAAGAAAGAAAAAATCATGAATTGGAAGAATTGTCTAAGAAGAGAATATACAGTGAGAAGAGATGAAATTTTAAGAGAAAATCTTGAGAAACCACAGCATTTAATGGTCTAGAAAACTGGAAATGAAAAGACTGAAAGAAAGCAAAAGATAATGAGGGGAAATCAGGAATATTCTGTGTTCACAAATTGCAAGGTAATCTTTAAAAGAAACTATTTCAGAAAAGGAGATAATGGTTAGCTATTTGAAATGCCATTTAGAGAGGTCAACTAGAAAATACTGAAAAATGTCGATTTAACTTACTGACATCTAGAAGTGAAGAGATAGTCCGGAAGTCAGATTTAAGCATGGTGAGGAATAATGGCAAAGAGGAGGGAGGAGAGGAAGCAAAAAGTCATGTACAAGTCAATGTAAGCTAAAGAACAAAGCAATAAGAAAACTTAAAAAGCAGGCACGCTATTGCAAAGCTTGATTTTGTGCTCAAATAACCACAAACTCTGGATTGGCATCAGCTCTGTTGAAGCCCTGCATCATTCAGGCTGAGGATGAGGCAGCAACCACTATCTGGAACACTGCTGCTCTTATGGCAAAAGAAAAAAGAGAATGGGCTAGGAGAAGGTACATACTCTAAAAGCTTCTTCTTGGAAGCAGCACACATCACTTTTGCATGTATTTCCTTCTCTAACATCACGTGACTAAACCTAATGTCAATGAGGCAACAGTGGAGAGAGTATTTTAATCAAATATGTGATCTCACATGTGTAGAGAGATCTTTTGATTATTGTTGTCGTAAATGAGGAAAATGGTAGATTCAACCATATCAAATTGAGAGAATTTAAAAGGGAGATAATTAATGATGTTTAATTATAATGGGCAAAGGATCCAGTTGTAAGAAAATCATTGCATGTATGGGACAGTTTCTATTTTGAGGTTTCTAAAGAATAGGATTTAATTTACAGTTGTGCATTGCTTAACTATGGGAACGTTTTCAGAGAAAGGCATTGATAGGCAACCTTGTTGCTAGCAAACATCATAGAGTATACTTACACAAACCTAGATAAAATAATCTACACACGTAGGCTATAACCTATAACCTATTGCTCCTAGACTATATAACTGTATGGCACATTACTATAAATACTGTGGGCAATTGTGATGCAACAGTAAGTATTTGTGTATCTAAACATGCCTAAATATAGAAAAGGTACAGTAAAAATATATTATACTATATACCATAGTATGTGCAGTCTATTGTTGCCTTAACTGTCATTATACCCTACATGACTGTAACAAGGACACAATCTGGACCTAGATAGGGAGCATTTCTCCCCTGACTAATGAAATATAACTTTTTAAAAAAGGATTAGCATTTACCAAGATAGATTTGTGTTTGCTAGAGTGTATTACATGGAATTGCCATATGGATGATGGCTTCTCCTTGCTCTGTGAAGTAGATCGCAAGAAATCTCCTATGGCAATGGAAAAGATTAAGAAGTGTATTTCTCAGGGGGAGGAGCCAAGATGGCGGTCTGTAGCCAGCTTTCTGCAGACACTCCTGTCCAGAAGGAGAGTTAAAGGACAGAAATTTAGCAAGAAAGCCAACGGTTTGGAGCTGAGCCAAGAGACAAGGTCGAGGAACGCAC
>CAUYON010144314.1:0-13680 GCA_963573935.1 Arctocebus calabarensis
AGTCCCAGCTACTCGGGAGGCTGAGGCAAGAGAATCGCTTAAGCCCAAGAGCTGGAGGTTGCTGTGAGCAGTGTGACACCACGGCACTCTACCCAGGGTGATAAAGTGAGACTCTGTCTCTACAAAAAAAAAAAAAAAAAACAATGGAAAAGATATTTCTAAATTATCTTATTTTATACTTGTGATTTATTTAACTAATTAATAAATTACTATAAGTAGACATTTGATTCTTTCATCTTTATCCCTAAAATTTCATATGCATAATATGACCAGGCCACAAACCTTTCTTATAATATTCTTCTTTTGCATATATTTAGGGCTTACCTTATATCATAATTTTTCAACCTCAGCACCATTGACATTTTAAGCTTGAGAGTTCTGTGTCATCAAAGGGGTCCTGTGACCTATCAGAGGCTTAGTAACCTACCTGACTTCTGCCTGCAGCCCCTTAATATGACATTGTTAGTCACCCCTTAGGGAAAAAAAATAGATTCTGCTTGAAAAAAATTGACTTATATTTAGGATCACCTCATCTTTGGGTATATGTGCTACATCATTGGTATTTATAAAATTAGATCCTAAAAACCCAATTTTATGACCTTCTTTTTCAACTGACTCATATATTATGAACATCTCCTCAGACCAACTACACCAACAATATTCAGTGTATTCTTATGTGCTGCAGGATTAAAAAGTTGTATTATAACAATTGTTCTATCAATGAACAATTGTTTCCAATTTCTCAACACTGTAAATAATGCCTCATAGTCTTGTACATAGATTCCTTAAAATTTGTTAAGTTAGTTCCTTGTATTTCAAGAATAATAGTATCCTTAAAACTCATTTCAAATTTAAATACTTCAAATATACCTGAGGTCAAAGGATAAAAAATGAAAGCAATAAAATACAACATAAGGTCAAAAACAAACCTATTTTAGATTACCTATCATTTTTAG
Source organism: Arctocebus calabarensis (assembly GCA_963573935.1). Classification (NCBI taxonomy): domain Eukaryota; kingdom Metazoa; phylum Chordata; class Mammalia; order Primates; family Lorisidae; genus Arctocebus; species Arctocebus calabarensis. The sequence continues at coordinate 957 of CAUYON010144314.1, forward strand.
TTTCTACCTATACCACACTTCCATTAGAATAATTAAGAAGTAACTTTCTAATAAGATTTACTAAAAACAATTTCTAAATGACTAAAAGCTTTACTTTTTCCTAAGTTTCCTCTGCATCATTTTCAAATACAAAGTATAATAAAACAGGCACTTCAGAGATCCTAATGTATCAGAAATACATTGTTTGGGGGATTTTTTTCCTTTAGAAAATATATGTGATCGTTCAAAAAAATTTTTCTTAAAGTCTTGCCAATCAATTATTGTAACATTGCATGGAAAAAGATTATTAGTAGCTGTCATACACTATTTTAAGAGAAGACTGAGATTCTTACTGTAGAGAATTCCAACTGAGGATTTTAAAAGGTCTTAAAAGTTATGCCATTCATATATTGTTTGTGAATCCAGAAAGTGTTGAGAATGGTCCCCTTTTAATTCTAATGTTCATAAAACAATCTTGAAGAACAACAGCTTGTGCATATCCCTTGTTTAGCAAAGACCAAGTCATCAGCATCCTTTTTGAAGGCAGAAGGGACTTTCGGTGCTTTGCATAAAGGAGGCAATTTTGTATTTCATATCATTTAATCCTAACAATAATTGCATGATATAAGAAATAAAAGTCTTATATACTTACATTTCCTATGTAGGAAAATGGAAATGTAAAAAGTTAGGTGACTTGCTTAAAGTAGTGTAAGGTCAAGCCCAGCAGCTGACCTTCCACGTTCCAAGTGAACTACCTTTGTTATTAACACAGCTGCCCTCTGGCTGTGTTAACTGTAAAAAGTCATGATTGTTAACGTTATCAATTTACAGATTAAGAAATACTGTCCCATCCTCCTATGAGATAGATGTTACCAGTATCCCCCTTTCACAAAAATGAAAACAGAAGGACTGAGATTACATAATTTGTGTAAAACTGCACAGCTCGTAAGTAATGGCAGCAGGAACAGAACCCACATCAGCATGCCTGTGAAGCATGATTTGTACTGCACACATCCAACTGGAAAAGATAATAGTTTAGTTTGCTTTGTGAGAATAGGATAAATTTACCTTTCTTCACGGAAATTGACTGACCAACATCTTCTAAATTGATACTTATCCTTCTAAATTTATTTTCAAGTGTTCTGATTTATTCAATAAAAAACCAATTTTTAATGTTCACTTAGTAAACAGAAACTCAGAATCTTGCATATAAAAAGAATATTCTAGCCTTTTAATCATTAAACCCTAATATGATTTTCTAACCAATTCTATCTGTAAGGTTAGCCCAGGTGTCCTCAAACTAGGGCCCAAGGACCACGTGCACGCTGGGTGTTTTTGCTGCCACTGCCTGTCCTGCTTAGCAGTGACTCGTCCCAGACACAGTGCGCATGTGTGGGAGGTGTCCCCACACTCTCCGACTCCCCTCCCCTTCTCTCTGTCTCTCTACTCCTCCTCTCAGTCTCCGGTGTCATCAAAGAGTCACAAGCTTGCCTGTGCAGAGCCTGCTGCTGCCTGAGGACTCAGGTAAAAACAAGTTAGGATTTTTATTTTTTTTGAAGTTAGGAGGTCTATTTTTTTTTTTTTATTTTGCAGTTAGTAGGGCCTTTTTTTGCGGTTAAGGGGGGCCTTTTTTTCCTGAAGTTAGGTCTATTTTTTTTTTTTTTTTTTTTTTGCAGATAGGGGGTACCTTTTTTTTCGCAGTTAGAAGAGCCTTTTTTTTTTTTTAAAGTTGGTTAGTTGGTTGGGGGTGGTTTCTAGGGGCAGTTGCATCACAGTGATAATGCAAATAGTCAGCGCTCAGTGCTAATGTAAATTGTCAGTGCTCAGAGGTAATGCAAATAGTCAGTGCTCACTGGTAATGATAATTGTAAGTGCTCAGTGTTAATGCAAATGGTCAGTGCTCAGTATTAATACAAATTGTCAGCAGTAGGTGTTATCGCAAATGATCAACAGTCAGTGTTAATGCAAATGGTCAGTGCTCAGTGTTATCGCATGGAGGCCCCAAACTGGTAATCTGCCTAGGACCCCACGGGAACTTAATCCAACTCTGCAGACAGCCGAGGAGTAGGAAACCCAGTTTAGTTGACAGTAAGTACATTTATATTCTGATTGCTATTCAGTTGCGTATGATGTTGTATGTTGTGTGCTGTGTAAGCACTGGTTCACACTGTTGTGATCTCTGAGCAGTGCGAGTTCAGCCATACGAGCATATTAGATTCGGAAGGAAAAAGGCATACATACATATAAGATATGTGCAGTGTGCATAAGAATTTATTCATAGTTTTTTTTTTTAACTATAGTCTGGCCCTCCAATGGTCTGAGGGACAGTGAACTGGCCCCTATTTAAAAAGTTTGAGGATCCCTGGGTTAGACCAAAGTAAATTTAAATAATTAGAAAATGCTTTTAGTGAAGTAAATTGGAAAGTTACTTTTTTTTTAACTCCACAAAAAATAGAAAGACACAGAATGTATTACTACAATATGTCATTGATTTTGGCATTCTTAACTACTGTATAGTTTTTAGACATTAAATAATTGATTTCATTTTTATTGAATAAAACTATGGTTATCTGTGGGTGTTATCTGCCACAAATACTGTAAAAAAGGACAGTCACAGCTAGATTAATTTATAAGTATCTAAGAATTTCCTTTGCAGTTTGCTGATTAATTGTTGCATTCCAATATTTTCAAAAGTAAACAGTAGAGATTTTTGCCTCCAGAAACGGTATCTAGCAGCCTCATATAATTGTGTAGTCTTAATGAAATAGTCATATCTCTTTTTTTTAAGAGGGAATATATACAAATTAATATTAATTAACAAGTTAAAAAAAAAAGCATGGTTTTCTCCTTAGCTCTTCTGAGTATTCACACGTAATTTGCTCCAAAACAAATTTTAGTAAGTTACAGCACTTTAAGAATTACTTTAATTTTATGGTTACAATAAAAAAAAAAGAAATTACAAAAAGCCCTTTTAGAATTTAATCATAGAAAGGAAAGATTCAATTACTTGGCAAGTCTTTGGTGCTATGAGATAGACATACAGAAAATGAGAGGCAGGCTTGGGTCATCACTAACTGTAATCCCATATGGCGCTTCCTTCTCTAAGCTTCTGCTACAATCCATTTACATAGAATATGAGCTACAAACCAATAATTACAAACACAGATACACCCATAAATGAGAGATTACTACGCTGGAGTGAAATGAAAACTGCTTTTAATTATTCATTAATAGTAATTAAGAATGTTAGTGGCATGACACAATGTTCTCCTTAGGGTACTTATACAGTAGGAATTCACCTTACAGATGAAAACCCCATTATAAAAAGGCCTGGTAGGCCCAAATTACATAATTTCTTCTTGAACAGGAGAGGGTCGAATATCAACTTATATTACTCTAAATTCTAGTCTACAGTCAAGGATTCAATAGCATAAAGTCGATTGTACACTTGGAACAGTACCCAGCACATAGTTAACATTCACTAACAATAGCTATTATATACAAAGGCATCCTGCTGGCAACTTTTCAACTACGTACATAAATCTGCAGCTGCCTGCAATCAAAATTTCCTGTCCTCTCCAGCCTTTGATCCTTAACACAACCACAGTATTAGTTTGGAAAAGCACAGCTGACTTTATGGCCACCAACCATCCCAATACAACCCTGTATCAGCAACATCTTTACATACCCTCCCACCCCCCTTTTGAGACATGTGTTGCTTGCAGTGGCATCATCACAGGTCGCTGAAACCTCCAGCTCCTGGGCTCAAGGAATCCTCCTACCTCAGCCTCCCGAAGTGCTAGGACCACAGCCAGCCTACACTCCTCTTTGTCTCCATGATAGGCCTTTGCACTTAACATGACCGTCCAATGTTCAGGCTTCCTGACATAGTCCAGCCTCAGGCAGCACATCTCTTGTTCTCCCTTTCGGCATTCCCACCACACTCCTTCTCTGAGCCCCAGGAGCTCACCCTCCAAGCACCCTCACAGAGCAAAGCCCTCAGCAAGCTCTTCCCTCCCACTCCTCTGCAATTTGTGCAACACCTACTTTCTGGGCTCAGCTATCTTTTCACTCCCTCAGGAATCCGGCCCTCACTACCCTTTACAGATTCTTGTAGTATTATGTAAATGCAGTTAATTTTATTGCTGCTTGAGAGCAGGGTCTAAATTTGTGGTGAGCTTACTCACATTACGTCCACAGCACTTAGTACAGTGCCCAGCAATGGTAGATGTTCAGTAAGTAGTTTGAAAACTGGAATAAATGAATGAAAAGGTGAAAAAACTGAATAGGTTATCACAAATACCCATAGTAGATTAACACATAGCTTGACAGAGCCACTTTTCTAGCGTATTTGGCTCTAATTAAACAGAGATAGGTTTGGTATATGTGGTATTCTATTCATCTGAATAATAAATGAAAAATTAATTGCAGTAATAATCACCTGTGAGTATGGTCAAACTCCCCAAATCTAGATTAACAAACCTAAAAATCAAAATTAAATACATATATTAATTCCAGTCAAAAATATTTTCAATTGCAACAACTATTTTTAGAAATATAGAAAGCTAAGCAAAATAAAAGTTCTTGTAAAAGATTTCTGAGCAAATAATATTTGCATATACATAATGTTTCATCTGCTGATATAGCACCACGCCATCCAAAAGTTTCAGAACTGTGTATAACACATAATTCCAGTTTCTTCTATAATTTTACTCTCCCTTTAGGATATTGAGAACTAGTATCCACATCGGTGTGAGAATGTAATATGTGCATAAATCACTAGTCTTCCGTATGGATATGGGTAAGATTTTTAGGTAGATGTGGAGATTACTAAGACAGGGAAAAAAGCCAACCCCTTAGAATATGCTCCTGCCTAGTTGCCATCAGTCATTACTACATTTAACCTAATCTTTTGGACTTCATGGGGTTCACAAGTGCTTGTCACTGAATAATACTGGATTTAAATTTTATAATTTTATTGAATTTCACACTCATAATTTACATCTGAGATCTTTGCTCCCTAAGTATTTTGCATATGTTCACTCTTATAAACGAGGCAAAGAGTCTTTTGCAAATTAGAACATGTTTAAGCTGCAAAAAGCACCCTGACTAATCAATCTGGAAAGGAGTCCTTCATGCCCTATTCGAAGAATTAGCATCCCTTGAGGGTCTGTGTACACAAAATATTTCAAATGCCCACTCAGTGTACAGAACACTAAACACTGAAAAATTGTCTAAGATATTCTCGAGTGCAAATCCCTCACTTTACAAGCAATGTGAAACACAATCACTATTAGTATCTTTGCTGACAGATCTGGACTAGGAAAATCCAAGAGGCTGAAACAGTTATGTACCTCTAAACACAAGTTTTCTATTATAAATTTAGTGATATAAACAAAAAAATAGATGGGCAACAAATTTATTTAAAAGGTTTGAAATGTCATCTAGTGACAGCTATTGTTAACATGTTGGTGCGTATCCTTCAGACTTTTCCTACACGTCTCTCTTATAAAATTAATAACACAAATACTATTTTTAACCTTGTGTTTTAATTTGGCAGTATACTTGATATCTTTATATATGTGTTAACTGTAGATATATGTCAACATCTGTAAGGCTTCATAGAACTACAGCCTCTAACCTCTCAGACTCTCCATCGCCGGGAGTCTCCATTCCTCAGGTGCCTTCAGGGAGCCCTCCGGGAGGACACAGCTAAGAAAACAGCAGCAATACTGACATGTTCTGAGTAATATTTTTCTCAACCAAGGAAGAAACTCTCTTGTCAGAGAATGCAAGGAATACAAAGTATATCTTTTGGTGTCTATTTCTCTATAATACTGATATTTGAATTACACAGTTAATCCCAGTCTTGGCCGAAATGCACACTTGCACTTCACTCGGGTAAGTTCAAACCTTGAGCCTACGAAGGAGGCAAGCTTTCTAACAATACAATGGTATCTGAGGATCTTACAGTTCCATTGTTTTTTTCTTATTGTGTTGTTTTCCAGATCTGGACATAACAGTAAAAAATACATTAAAGGATATTTCCACACATCTATAATAGGAAATACAAGGCATTTTGTTTTTTTGTTTGATGAGTATTGAAGACTAAGTTGAAAGGGGAATTTAAATACAGTTCTCTGAATTATTCTAGGAGTTCTTAAGTATTGTTATACAAATACTACATGTATATAAGTCACTTCAAGTCAAAAATTAAGTCAATGTGCCACAAATATGCAATTCATAAAATAAATTTCTTCATAAAATATATTTCGATTATATGTGACAGTTATCATCAATGAACCATAAAAGATCATAACTAGCTATTTTTAAGTAAGATCACTACAAGCAGGGCAGGCACTGAAATGGAAAGCCATAAAGTCTCAGGTGGAGTTCTGTGTTGGCCATGAATTCATTCTGTAACCTGGAATGAACCAGCCTACTTGAACTTAGTTTTCAGATGTATGTGTGACAGGTTTAGGATATATGATATTCAAGGGTATTTGCAATGTAGCTGGCCCTAAAGATAGTTACTATATGCTATATGCCAGTTATCATATGGTCTATACTTATTATGTAGCAAGCTTTCCTTAGAGCATGAGGGGTAAAGCGAGTTTTCATTATTGTTTTCTTAATCTATACTAAATTGCTCATGTATGTATACTTGTCTAATGTGGCTATTTCAAAGAAACTTAATTATTTTACTAAGAAAGATATGTTTCAGCTCCATCCACGTAAACATAAAAGAGATAAAGTCTCCATCTTTTTAAAGGCTACATAATATTCCATGGTATACATATATCAGACTTTATTAATCCATTCATGGGTCGCTGGGCACTTGGGCTTCTTCCATGACTTGGCTATTATGAATTGAGCTGCAATGGTGCAAATATCTTTGTCATAAAGTAATTTTTGGTCTTTTGGATATACACATAGGAGAGGAATTGCAGGATCAAACAGCAGGTCTACTTTTAGACCTGAGTATTCTACATATTCCTACCTGAGTATTCTACATATTTCTTTCCAAAAGAGACGTATTAGCTTGCCACCACTGGAGTCCATCAGCAGAGCAGAAATGTTCCCTTTTCTCCACATTCACACCAACATCTGTAGTTGTGGGATTTTATTATGTGAGCTAGTCTTACGGGAGTTAGATGATATCTCAAAGTGATTTTGATTTGCATTTCTCTGATGATTAAAGATGATGAGCATTTTTTCATGTGTCCTTAGGCCATGTGCCTGTCTTCTTCAGAGAAGCTTCTGTTTAAGTCCCTTGCCCACAATGAAATGGGATTACTTGTTCTTTTCTTATTAATAAGTTTGACTTCTCTGTGGATTCTGGTTATCAAACCTTTGTCAGAAGCATAACCTACAAATATCCTCTCCCATTCTGAGGGCTGTCTGCTTGCTTTACTTACTGTGTTCTTGGCTGTGCAGAAGCTTTTTAGTTTGATCAGATCCCAGAAATGTATTTTTGGTGTTGTTTCAATTGCCCAGGGGGTCTTCCTCATAAAGTATTCTCCGAGGCCAATTTTTTCAAGTGTTTCTCCTGTACTCTCTCCAAGAATCTTTATACTTTCATGTCTTAAGTTGAAATCTTTTATCCAGTGAGAGTCAACTTTTGTTAATGGTGAAAGTTGTGGGTCCAATTTCAGTCTTCCACAAGTCACCAGCCAATTCTCCCAGCACCAGAGAGAAACTTGTTAAACAGGGAATCTTTCCCCACAATTATATTTTTGATAGGCTTATCAAAGACCAAATGACTATTAGTGTCTGGGTTGGTCTCTTGGTTCTCAATTCTGTTTCATACATCTACCTCTCTATTTTTGTGCCAACACCATGCTCTTTTGATCACTATAGATTTATAGTATAGTTTGAAGTCTTGTACTGTGATTTCTCCTGATTTGTTTTTGTTTCTGAGTAAGGTCTTGGCAATTCAAAGTTTTTTCTGAATAAATAAAAAAGAAATTTAATTATTATTAACTTTTTCTACTCTTAAAAAAAAAATCTAACCTACCAAACTATTTTTTAGGGTCAAATAATCTTTCCAATGAAATATTATGTTACTACCATATTAAAGTTAAATATCCCTACAACAAGCCTAACTCAACCTTCATTTCCATATAAAATGAAGTACTATTTTTTCCAGATCTTTAAAGCATGATGGTGGTGCTTTGATAGATATTGCATTAAATTTGTAAATTGCTTTGAGTAATATGGACATTTTAACAATGTTGATTCTCCTTAGCCATGGGCATGGTATGTTTTTCCATTTGTTAACATCTTCAGTTATTTCCTTCTTAGTAAAGAATCTCAAGAATGGAAGAAAAAATATCCCATGTACTCAGTACTATTATGAAACCAATTTATAATCACTCACATTTGCATATGAAGAACAGATCACAACTACGGCCCAAGATTAAGAGGGGAGGAGAAGCAGATGGGAAGGGAGGGAGGAGTTCAGATTGAGAGCGAGTGAATGGTGGGATCACACCAGTGGTGCATAATGCAAGGGTACATGTTGGATCTATTAGTATAGAATATAAATATCTTAACACAATAACTAAGTAAACAAGATGAGGTATATATTAACCAGTGTGATGTAAGCATTCCTAATTCTATACGAAATCAGCACATTATACCCCATAAATGCATTAATGTATACATGATTTATGTTTATGATTTAATAAAAAATAAAAAAAATAAATAGATAAATAAAATAAAAAAGAAATTTAATTATTATTAACTTTTTCTTCTCATAAAAAAAAAAAAAAATCTCACCTACCAAACTATTTTTTAGGGTCAAATAATCTTTCCAATGAAATATTATGTTACTACCATATTAAAGTGAAATATCCCTACAATAAGCCTAACTCAACCTGTTTAAACCACATATGAAGCATCTTAGTACCGGAGATATAGAAAACTGTATGCCTTAATCTATACAGTGTATGCAGCCCATGTGAATTATGCTTGTTATGGAGATCATAAACTTTGAATTTTCTTTCAAGAGCTTTAATCTTTAGTCTTATTTTTGCATTAACATTACCATGAGATAATGTTTTTGTTAGGGTTATTCTCATCTCATATTTCTTTGGAGGAAACATAATAATGATAAAGATTACAATGACAAAAGCCCAAATGGATTTATGTTGATATATGTTGAAGCATATGTGTATGATTATGCTTGAAAATTTTCCTACAGCATGGGCAGTCATGTGTTTTCCTGGGATAAAGAGATACACAGAGCTATTCTCTCTTCATGTGAAGCTGAAACTTAGTATGAAGCTGAAACTTCAGTATGTGATTTTTTTTGCACTAAAATCCTAAAATCATATATTTTTTTCTTTCTAGATTACATATCAAGATTATACCAGTCAGATAATAGAAATCAGTGCTTGATATACATGTCTCAGAAAGGTCTGCTTACAAATAAGTCTAGCTGTATTTGTGATTATCAAATCCATTCATGTTACAACGTGCAGAAATATCACTGTAAATTAACTAGATTCACTTAATTGGTCCCACAGTTATTTATTCGTATACATTTCTCACAATACATTCTTTGGTCTTAAATAAGGTTTTGATGGGTAAGGATTATTATCTATTTAACTTCCATTCTGTAGGGTTTAGCTTTTTGTTAAAAGACATACTTAGTGAAATGCTTGTGAAGAGCCAGACAACATTGAGACAACATTTATTTAAAATAAGACAAACTGAGGGGGTCGGAGCAAGATGGCTGACTGGAAGCAGCTTCTGAAAAAGGCTCCTGTCCAAAAGGGAAGATAACCTCCAGAAACTGCGTAATTAAGCTGAATACTGGGAGACCAGCTGAGAGAGAGAAGTGATTCTGTGGGTCACCTCTGCTGAGACTGGCTGCGACCCCAAGAAAGCAAGCTTCAGGTACAAAATTCATCTGAAAGGAAAAGTGTCTGTCCCCTCCCCCAAGAAAGCTCTGAGTTTCTTGCTTTTCTGTTTCCTTTCTTTTTTTTTTTTCCTCTTTTGCCCCTGCATGTTTTCTACAGACAAGCGGTGAACTATTGTCTCACCCCACGGAAGAGTGCTGTGGGAAGTGAAGTATGTTTCCCCTGAGCACACCGGTGTGACTCTGAAAACTCTATTGCTAGGCAGAAAAACTGAACTAAAGTTTTCCCCACCATTCTGAACTTACTGTATACCCTTACCTGCCGAACCAGAAGCTTAACCCCTGCTGAGACTGAGGGAGGAGGTCCCTGAGCAGCGCCTCCACCCCGGCCTGTCGGAACAAGCGCCCTACTGGGAAAAGACTCCATGGGGGAGCTGCAGCAAGCCTCCCTCCCCTCTGGCCAGGGAAGGTGCAGACGAGTCCCTGGCCCTGTGCCCCATGCTTGCTGAGCTTCCATAGGCCCGCCATCTGCTAGAAACTCTGACGGTGACTGCCAGACCTCCACAGGTCTGCCCCGGCCAGGAACTCCTCCCTAGGTAACTGTGCAGGTGTCTGCCTGGCACCCGCGGGGACCCTGCAGGTCCGCCCCTAGCCAGTAAATCCCCTGGCAACAGTGCGGCCCTGCACCCCGAGCCTGCAGCACTTCTGCAGGCCTGCCTTCTGCCAGGAACTCTGCCTGCAATCTGCAGGCCTCTGCAGGCCCACCCCCTGGCCCTGCATCCCATGCTCGCTAGGCTTCCACAGGCCCGCCGTCTGCTAGAAACTCTTCTGGCAACCGCCGGGCCTCCTCAAGTCTGCCCCCAGCCAGGAACTCTCCCGGCGACTGCGTGGACCTCTGCCTGGCACCTACAAGGCTCCCGCAAGCCCATCCCTGGCCAGTAAATACCCTGGCAACCGTGCAGCCCTGCGCCCTGAGCCTGCAGGGCTTCTGCAGGCCTGCCTTCTGTCAGGAACTCAGCCTGCAACTGCCAGACCTCTGCAGGCCCACTCCCGGGCCAGGAATTCCCCCAGCAGTTACCTGGCCCTTCGACCCATGCTTGCCGGGCTTCCGCAGGCCTGCCGTCTGCTAGAAATGCTGCTGGCAACTGACAGGCCTCCACAGGTCTGCCTCCGGCCAGGAACTCACCCAGCGACTGCACAGGCCTCCCCTGGCACCTGTAGGGCACCCACAGGCCTGTCCCTGGCCAGGGACAGTCCCGGCAACCACACAGGCCTCCACCTGGCACCCACGGGGCCTCTGCAGGCCAGCCTTATGCCAGGGACTCCGCCGGCGACCGCTAGACCTCTGCAGGCCTGCCCCCAGCCAGGAACTCCTTCGGTGACCGCCTGGCCTTGCATCGCACACTTGCCGGGCTTTTGTAGGTCTGCTTTCTGCCAGGGACTCCACTCGTGATCTCCAGGCCCCCGGCCAGGGTCACTCCTGGCAACTGCACAGGCCTCTGCCTGGCACCCACAGGGCCTCCGCAGGCCAGCCTTCTTCCAGGGACCCCACTGGCGACCGCCAGGCCTCTCCGCAGGCCCACCACTGGCCAAAAACATCCCGGACAACTGCACAGCCCCACACCCACTACTTGAAGGACCAGATGCAATGGAGAAAAACAACCATGGGGCAGAATCAAAGGAAAAACTCTGGCAATGTGAATAATCAGAGTAGAACAACCCCTCCAAGTAACAACAAGGCAGACACAGCACAATATCTCCTGGATAGGCAAATGGCTGAGATGGTTGAAATCAAATTCAGAATCTGGATTGCAAATAAGATCAGCAGAATGGAGGAAAAGATGGAATTAGAATTTCAAGCAGTAATCCAAAAGATGACCCAAAAGATGTCTCAAGAATTCAACGAATTCACAGACAAAATGACCAAAGATTTTGACACATTGAGGCAAGAAGTTGCAGCTCTTAAAGATCTGAGAAATGCAATAGAATCCCTCAGTAACAGAATGGAGCAAGTAGAAGAAAGGATTTCTGAAATGGAAGACAAAGCATTCGAACACTCTCAAACCTCCAAAGAGCAAGAGAAATGGAAGGAAAAAACAGATCACTCTCTCAGAGAGCTCTTGAATAACTCAAAGAAAATCAATATTGCCTCATAGGGATCCCCAAAAGCAATGAAGCAGCTTCGCAAGACACAGAATCCCTTATTCATGAGATTATGAAAGAGAACTTTCCAGACATGCCAAGAGATTCTGAAATTCAGCTAGCAGACAGTTTCAGAACCCCAGCACGACTCAACTTGAATAAGACATCCCCCAGGCATATCATAATTAAGTTCACTAAAGTAAATATGAAGGAGAAAATTTTGAAAGCAACCAGATGCAAGAAATAGATAACCTACAAGGGGAAGAATATTAGAATAACTGCAGATCTCCCTGATCAAACCTTTCAACCAAGAAGAGAATGGTCATCAACTTTTAATCTCCTAAAACAAAATAACTTTCAACCCAGGATCCTGTATCCAGCCAAACTGAGTTTCATTTATGATAGAGAAATTAAATACTTTAATGACATCCACATGTTGAAGAAATTTGCTATAAGCAAACCAGCTCTCCAGGATATTCTCAGGCCTATCCTCCATAATGACCAGTGAATTCCTCCAACGCAAAAGTAAACTCATCCAGGAACTTTTTATCAAATTCCAACTTCCACAATGACGAAAGGATTAAAAATGTCCACTAGATTTTCTAAAGCTTTATCAATATTTTCAATTAATGTGAATGGTTTAAATTGTCCTCTAAAGAGGCATGGGTTGGCTGACTGGATACAAAAACTCAGGCCAGATATCTGCTACATAGAAGAATCTCATCTTACCTTAAAAGA
>CAUYON010144315.1:0-11121 GCA_963573935.1 Arctocebus calabarensis
GTGGCATCACAGCTCACAGCAACCTCCAATTCCTGGGCTCAAGCAAGTCTCTTGCCTCCGCCTCCCAAGTAGCTGGGACTACAGGCGCCCCCCACAACGCCCGGCCATTTTTTGGTTGCAGCCATCATTGTTTGGCGGACCCGGGTTGGATTCGAACTGGCCAGCTCAGGTGTACGTGGCTGGCGCCTTAGCCGGTTGAGCCACAGGGGCCGAGCCTGCAATGACTATTTTTGATGTTTCAATGAAAGTGCCTGAATAATAACGATTGCACTTTTTAAGATTTTTTTGTCCATATTTTGCATTCCAAAACTGCCATTTGTAGTCATTTGTATTCTAATTTTATAACATGAAGTACTCAGGAGAATAATCCCTTGGGAACACTATACAATAAGGATGTTAAAAGGCATTTTTATCCTATTTATTCTTATAGTTTCTGTAAGAAAATGCTTGTTGTGCAGAAATAACCAGGATAGCTTAGAAATATGAATACCTAGATAGATCCCCAGTGTCTTCATTATTTGCATTGTTTGGCAACCGTATTCTAATAGCTGATAAATTAAGGCTAGTGTTCTTAGAGTGATAGCCTCCAGGTTTTACTTTCACCACCTTAAAATTAAAAACACTCAAAGGAATTAGGAAACATGTATTGATCAATTACTGTAAGAGAGATACAAAGGATGGGAATATTTAGTAATGAGGAAGCAAGAAAAAGATTTTTGAATTTGGAATGAACAGTACAAATGGAAGAGAAAGAGTGCAGGATGTGTTGCAGTTGAAATAGAGGAAGGCTTTATTTCATGCAGGATAAGAACTGGAAAATGGCTAGAAAGATCAGAATTAGGTTGTAAAAAAGATTGAATAATAAAGTAAGCAATTTGTTTTATCCCATAAGCAGTGGGCAGCTATGGAGTATCATCAGTAATTCATTTCCTTTCACAGAAGAGTCATTTCAGTATTTCATTATCTATTATTTAATACAAAACACAGACATTTATTTGGAAATGCCACAGTAGTTTAATTATTAGCATTACAATAGTTGGTGATATACAACATTCAATTTTCTCTATGTGAAATATCATCTGAAGAATGATATAAAGTTCTACTTCCTTTATACTTGGAGGTGGTGATGAATGTGTGATCTTCATTTTCAAGCAGTATTGCTGATCATTATCATTACCATTATTAAATTCCAAAAATGTGCAAAGGGAAGTGTGAAACATACAACTTGGCAAAGCAGTCCCCGACTTGGTTGAATAATTGGTGGTAGTTCAAGGTGAATTGTAAAACTGTTAGTCTTTTTGTGTTTTTCATTTAGTCCTAATCATGAAAGGAACTGATATTTTGGAGAGATTTGAGCTCTTTGAGAGTAGAAGGAATGACATATTTACACCAATATGATCAGCATCCAGTGTATAATTACATGCCTAGAACATATTTTAGGGACCAAAAAGAACTTATTGAGTGAATGAATGAATAGTATTCTGGACTTCTGTAATCCTATCCACTGTGATTTTACATCCTTTCCACTTCACCACCCACTGGCACTTGTACACAGGTTATCACTAAAACTCATTCACTCTTAAAACATGGTAATTTAGTTGATATCACTCTTCTTCCCTAGCCCACCAGCATTCTGCCCTGGACACTACTAACTACTCGTAATGGGTGATTGGTTGTCCTAGTCTCAGTTGGTATCACCCTTCTTGCATCCCCCACCTCTAATGCCTTGGACTCTACCAACTTCTCCTGATGGGTTATTGGTTGCCCTAGTGTCAGTTGGTATCAACCTTCTTCTCCACGCCTGCTTATGCCTTCCACTCTACCAACTTCTCCTAATGGGTGCTTGGTTGTCCTAATCCCAGTTGGTATCACCCATTCCTCCCCCCCTTGCCTTGGACTCTACCAACTACTCCTAATGTGGGATTTGTTGTCCTAGTCTCAGTTGGTATCACCCTTCTTGCCCCTCACTCCCCGCTTCCACCTTGGACTCTACAAACTACTCCTAATGGGTGATTGGTTGTTCTAGTCTCAGTTGGTATTGCCCTCCCCTCCATTCTGCTGCCTTGTACTCTACCAGCTACTCCTAATGGGTGATTGGTTGACCTTGTCTCAGTTCCTATCACTCTTCTTTGTCCCTACTTCTGCCTTGCAACCTACCAACTACTTCTGATGGGCGATTTGTTTAGTCTTCTTTACCTCCCACCTTGGACTCTACCAACTACTTCCAATGGGTGATTGGTTGTCCTAGTCTCAATTGGTATCACTCTTCTTCTCCCCGCACTCCACCGCTTCTGTCTTTAACTCTACCAACTACTCCTAATGGGTGATTGGATGTCATAATCCCAGTTTGGTATCACCCTTTCCCTCCCTTTCTGCCTTGGGCTCTACCAACTACTCCTAATGGGTGATAGATTATCACAGTCTCAGTTGGTATCACCCTTCTTCCCCCAACCCCCATTTCTGCCTTGGACTCTACCAACTACTCCTAATGGGTGATTGGTTGTCCTAGTCTCAGTTCATAGTACCCTTTCTCAGTTGGTATCACCCTACTTCTCCTATCCCCTGCTTCTGCAATGAACTCTACCAACTACTCCTAATGGGTGATTTGGTTTAGTTTCAGTTGGTATCACCCTCTTTCCCCTACCTTCTTCCTTGGACTCTACCAACTACTTCTAATGGGTGATTGGTTGTCCTAGTCTCAGTTGGTATCACCCTACTTCCTCTATCCCCTGCTTCTGCAATGAACTCTACCAACTACTCCTAATGGATGATTTGTTTTCCTAGTCTCAGTTGGTATCACCTTTCTTCCCACCTACTTCTGCCTTGGACTCTACCAACTACATCTAATGAATGATTGGTTTTCCTAGTCTCAGTTCATAGTACCCTTTCCCCCCCTTCTGCCTTGAACTCTACCAACTACTTTTAATGGGTGATTTGTTTAGTCTCCATTGATATCACCCTTCTTCCCCCCGTTCTGCCTTCAACTCTACCAACTACTTCTAATGGGTGATTGATTGTCCTAACTTCAGTTGGTATCACCCTTCTTACCCCCTCCCCACCTTGGACTGTACCAACTACTCTTAATGGGTGATTGGTTATCCTAGTCTCAGTTGATATCACCCTTCATTCCCTCCACCTTTCTGCCTTGGCATCTACCAACTAATCCTAATGGGCAATGGGTATAGTCTCAGTTGGTATCACCCTTCTTCTCTTCTAGCTTAGAGAATAAATAAATAAATAAATAAATAAATAAATAAATAAGAAAGCAGCCTGAGTAGTGCAGGGATATCCTGTTCCTATATAAATTTTTTAAAAAATCGTCAGGTATGGTGGTGTGTGGCTACAGTCCTAGCTACTCAGGAGGCTGAAGTGGGAGGATCCCTGGAGCCAAGGAGTTCAAGACTGCAGTGAGCTCGTATCACTGTCAAGCTTAGGCAACAGAGTAAGACCCTATCTGTGAAAAACTAAACAAATTCTAAGCTGCATGATACTGATGATGAGCACAATAGTTCCTCAGAAACTTGAAAGATCAATGTAAATAAAGTAATTGGGAAAGACCTCACTGAAGAGCTAGGTATTAAAGAATAGCCATAATCAATTAGCAAAAAGGACATTCTGAGAGAAAGGGACAAAAAATACAGAGCTGAGATAAAAAATGCCTGCATGAGAGTGAGAAGATTGGCTTATCTGAAGAGAAGAGCCAGGTGTGTGTATATGTGGGGAATAATGGAAAACAGTGATGACTATATGATGATGCCAGATCAAAGATGTCTTAAGAGCTGGATAAAGGCATGTTTTGATATTATATACCTGCTATCAAGCAGTGGGTAAGAAAGATGTGTCTAAAAGGAGGATATAGAATGAATTAGAAGTGATATAACATGGACAACACAACCATTGAAAGAAAGGCTGTTAGATGAGAAAAAAATTAGAAGTCCATTTTTAAAATAATTTCATTAATTGTAGATAATAGGAAAAATTAATACTAAAAAGTTGATTGGGGGGGTTGGAGTATGTATGTTTTGTTTACATACTTTGTTTTTTTGTACAAATTGTGTCAAAGTTATATGTGTGCCCTTTAGCCACATAGTATACACTGTACCCCATACGTATGAATTTACTCATCTTCTCCACCTCTCTTTCCCCTAGCATGATTTTCATTAACATTTACTCATATCTGGGCACTTACATGTTTGTTTTGGTTTGGTTTTTGTTTATTTGATACAATAATTGGGGGAAAAGGTCGTTTTATAAAAAGGACACCTGCACTCAAATATTTATAAAAGCACAATTCACAATTGCAAAGACTTGGGAACAACCTACCTTTCCACCAATACAAGAATGGATTAATAAAATGTGGTACATGCATATTGGGGAGCACTACTTATCCATAAAATGGAAGTCTAGTATCTTTTATCACAATCTGGATGGAACTTGAAACCATTTTTCTAAGTGAAACATCAGAAAGAAGAATTGAGAAACAAACACATGTACTCAATACTGAGTTAGAACTAATTTATCAACACTTAAGTGCTTATATGGAAGTAAATCTCAATAAAAATCAAACTGCAGGCTCATCACCTGTAGCTCAGTGTCTAGGGCACCAGTCACATACACTGGAGCTGGTGGGTTTGAATCCAGGCCAGGCCTGACAAACAACAAAGACAACTACAAACAAAAACTAGCTGGGTGTTGTGGCAGGTGCCTGTAGTAGCAGCTACTTGGGGAGGCTGAGGCAAAAGAATTACTTAAGCCCAAGAGTTTGAGGTTGCTGTAAGGTATGATGCCACAGCACTCTGCCCCTGGGGACATAGTGAGACTTTGTCTCAAAATAAAGGAAATAAAACTGCAGATGTTGACGTGGATGTGGTGCAAAAGGAACACTTCTACACTGTAGAAGTGTAGATAATAGGAAAAATTAATACTTAAAATGTTGATTTTGGGGGTGGGGTGGGGTATGTGTGTTTTGTTTACATACTTTGTTTTTTGTACAAATTATGTCAAAGTTATATGTGTGCCCTTTAGCCACATAGTATACACTGTACCCCATACACTAAGTATATGTTATAAATGTCTTACCACAAAAATAGTAAGTGAGTTGATGGTTATGTTAATTAATTTGATTTAAACATTCCACATTGTATATCAAATCATCACATTGTACCCCATAAATGTATACAGTTATGATTTAATAGAAATTAAGTTAAAAAATAAATTTAAATGGTGATAATAAAAAAATCAAGATGGAGAGAGGGTGGAAGAGATGATTGGTAAATTCATTTCAATTTGGTGCAGTGCACACTATCTGGGTGAAAGCAACACTTATAATTTTGACCCAATTTGTGAAAAAAAAAACAAAGTATGTAAACAAAACACATGTACCCTGGACTATATCTGGTCTTGGTATCATAAAATTGCTCTTATTAATAGGGTAGAATTTTTTAAAAGTTAACTTTATTGAAATATAATTTACATTCATGAAATTTATCTTTTTGGTCAATATGTTTCTCTATTTTAGATTTTTATATTAATGAAATACTATCATTTTTATAAATACATATACATTTAATCACCACCAAAGTAAAAATATCAAACTTTTTCATCACACCTTAAAGTTCCCTGTCATATTTTGGATTCAGTTACCCTCCTCCATTGCCAACTTCTGGTGACCATTGTGTCCTTTCAGAACAGTTTTAACATATAAATGGAGCCATAGGGTCGGTAGTTTTTTCAGTCTGGCAGCTTTCACTCAGCATAATGCATTTGAGATTCAACTTTACTGTTGCATGGAAATTTCCAAAATGGTATTCATTGTATAGGTGTACAAATTTTTTTTTTTTATCTATTAGAAAGGTCATAAACATTTGAATTGTTACTTGATATTTGTATTATAAATAACACACTGTAATCATTCTGTACAAGTTTGTCTGAACTCATACTTTGATTCCTCTTCAATAAATATTTATATGTGGGATTGCTGAATCATATGATAAACAAATGTTTGACTTTACAAGCAATTTACAAAATCCCAAAGTTACTGTAATCTTTTACATTTTCCACCACAATGGATTAAACTTTCAATTTCTTCCATGCTTACCAACATTTTTAATATCAGAATGTTTTTCTTTATAAATACATTCTTTCTAATATGGGTGTGGACATACTTCATTTTATTTGTAATATTTATTTTGAAATTTAATTTACATACCATTCAATCCCAACATTTAAGTGTATAATTCAATGTATTTTAGTATATTAATAAATATGCACAACCCCCACCACACAGCCAATGTTAGAACATTTTCATTACTTCAAAAACAGACTCCCATGCCCTTTAGTTCATGATCCCCTATCTTCCCACTCCCTACCCTATGCAATTCCAATTTACATTCTATCTCAATATGTTTCTCTATTCTAGATTTTTTTATTAATAAAATAACATATTATACAGTCTTTCATGACTGGTTTCTATAACTAAATCCCAAGAATGGTCCAGCCTAGATCCTGCCATTCACTGAAAAAACAGCCAGTTATTGAGACAATGAGGATTGCCAAGGAAGAAAGAAATTTTAATATGAAAGATGTCGGTCACAAAAAATAGAGGAATAGTTTTAAATCCATCTTCCTGACAGACTAAGGACAGGGGCTTTTCTAGTGGGCTGTGGAATGCTGATTAGGTTGCACAGGGCTTGAACTCAAAGAGCGTTCAAGTGGTATGATTCAAGAATCAGATGTTGATGATGGATGATGAGTCCTGTGGAGAGGCTTGTTAAGTCTGATTGTTAGGCTTGACTGGCCAACTCTGAGGGAACAAAAAGTAACTTAGGAAAGGGGTCATTTTGCAAGGCTGATTACATTTCTTTCACCTAGAATAATGTTTTTGAGATTCATCTATGTTGTAGCATCTGTCCATGCTATATTTTTTCCCATGGCTGAATAATATCCTATCCTATGGATTCCATATTTTGTTTACCCACTTGTCCATTGATGAACATTTGACTCATTTCTACTTTTCAGCTATTATGAATAATGCTGCTGTAAACATTCATGTACAGGTTTTTTAATTTCAGAATATTATGAGAGTACACACATTTTGTTGCATAATTTGCTTTTGTATATTTTAAGACAAAGTTATAAGTGTGCCCTTCACCCAGAAAACTGTTCATTAAGTGTACGAGTTTTTTATGTGAACATATGTTGTCATTTTTCTTGGGTTCAAATTTCTTTTAATAGACATAGGTTCATAGCAAAATTGAGCTAAAAGTACATACCCCCTTTTCCCACACTTTACATAGCTGCCTTACTCTCACATCTTTCTGGAGAGTGGGACATTTGTTATAATTGATGAATTTGCATTGACACGTTATTATCACTTAAGATCTGTACTTTACATTGCTCTTGTATAATTTATTGGTTTGGACAAATTTGTAGTATCATGTATCTACCATTATTGAATTGTATATATTACCTTCATTCTCCTAAAAGTCCTCTGTGCTTCATTTACTCATTGCCACCTGTCTAAACCTTAGACCCTACTGTTATTTTTACTGCCTCTGTAGTTTCACCTTTCCAGAATGTCATATAGTTGTAATCGTAAAGCATGTAACGTCTTCAGAAAATCTTCTTTCACTTAGTGATATGAATTTATGATTTCTCCTTGCTTTTTCAGGCAATCATCTACATTTATCTTCATATTTTCTATTTTTTAGTGCTTTTTATTTCTTTCTATATTTTCACATTTCCATCTGGTATCATTTTTTTGCAGAAGGATATAGAATTTCTGTAATTTTTTTTTTGTAGTTTATGCCTCCTGTGACAAAATAAGTTTTCATTTACCAAAAATATCAGCATTTACCCTTCAGTTTTGAAATATATTATCACTGGATACAGGATTAGGTTTCACAAGTTTTTCTCCAGCACCTGGAGGATATCATAGGTGTATTTTCACTGTCCTCTATTCTATCTGTTGAGAATTCAGCCATTCTTTTTATTATTTTCTTCTGTATATAATGGATCATTTTTCTCTGGATGACCTTACTCTCTCTCTCCCTTTACATTTGTGTTATGGATGATCTTTTCTTTGCATTTATCTGTATTAAGGTTTTAAAATCTGTAAATTGATATAGAAATTTTCTTTAAGCATCTGTATGTTTTCCTTTTGAAAGTGTTTTAGCCATACTTTCTTCAAATACTTTTTCTATCCTATCTCTTTCTCCTTTCCTTCTGAGACTACAAAAATGTATGTTAGACTATTTAATATTGCCCCCAAAGTCACTGATGCTTTGTTCATTCCCCTCCTTTAGTCCTCAGACAGGGAATTTCTAATGATCTGTCTTCAAGTCATTGATTCTTTTTTCTTCTCTAATCTGCTGTTAAGCTCATTCACTAAATTTTTCTTTTCCATTATTCAGTTGTAAAACTCTCATTTGGTTTGTTTTTATGATTTTACTTTCTGCTAAAGTAAAATCTGTTCATTTATCATGACTGTAATTTCCTTAAAGTTCTAGAACATGTATTAGCTCTTTTAATATCTTTGTTTACTAATTTCAATATCTTTGTCATCTTGTGGTTAGCTTTATTGACTTTTTGACTATATTTTACATTTTTCTCTTTTGCTATATGTCTTATACTTTTTTTTTTTTTTTTTTTTTACAAATTTTATGGTGGATATAGTAGGTGATATGTGATAGAAAACATGGACTCATCTATGTTCCCTGTAAAAAGGCTCATTTGTGTTCTACCAACAAATGCCTTGGCAGGACTCAAACTTCTTCCTGTGTCTTTCCTGTGGTGGTTGCCAGATGAAGTTGTTACTCAGTTTGTTTTTAAGATTTGATTTCTCCAAGATTCTTGGAGCCTCCTTCACACATTTGTACCTTGGTGGTTATCTAACTATTTGAGCAGGGTTTACACATTGATTTTGGGGCTCACCTCTGTCCAGGTCTCTTCTTTCCAAGATTTCTCACCTTATTTTTCCAGTTATTCTGCCATCACTGAACTCTTCTTCTAACATCTCAAGTCAGTAAGAAGTTTTATGCTACAATATGCCACAAGGATCAGAAAGTGCCCTGTGGCAAAATGGTGCAAAGACTTGAATAAATCTCATTAGGTACACTTTTTTGTCTTTTAGTGGTTGATTTCTGTTCAGTTTCTATCTGCTTGTAGATGCTTTCTACTGCCTTCAAATCATTGTGTAGATTTCTTTTCTTTTTTTTCTTTTTTTTTTTTGGTATTTTCTCCAGAGTTTGCAATTTTTGTTTTCGGGATTGTTAGTAAAAATAACTAAAGTGCCATGCCATTAATGGAAACTGGGATTCATGTTTCAAATTTTTTCTTAATACTTTTATTTCTAAGACATTTGCATATTTATCAGATTCAAAGGTGTAATATATAGTCACTTGTGCTTTATTCATGTTTTAATTCTTTTTAAAATGTTTTTAATTCTAATTTTTATTTCCAAATATTAATTAGGAGGGTAGCAGTATTTTTGTTATAAAGATATCTTGTTAAATTCTTGAGCCAGGGATTTTGGTGACTTCTTTCTCTATTTGGATGACCTTTATTTCTTGCTCTTGCTCTGATTTCCCTGATGTTGAAGTGGTAACAGTGGGCACCCTTGTCTTGTTCTAGTTCTTGGGGGAAGGCTTTCAACTTTTACCCATTAAGCATCATGTTCTCTATGGGTTTGTCACATATGGCTTTTGTTATTTTGAGGTATGTTTCTTATATGCCTATATTGTTGAGTGCTGTTAGCATGAAAGGGTGCTGGATTTTGTCAAATTCTTTTCTCTCCTTTTTTTCAGATGACCATAAGATCTTTGTTTTTGCTTCTGTTTATATGGTGAATCACATTTATTGATTTGTATATGTTGAGCCATTCTTGCATCCCTGGATTAAACATACTTGATCAGGGTGAATTATTCATATTGCGATTTATTCATATTTAATTTTTTTTGTTTTAATTGTAAATATTTCAGAGATATTTTGTTTCTGATATCAATATTTAGTGTCTTTTGTCAATTTCTGATGCTTGCTTTATTCATAGTAATTTTTTCCTTTTGTGCTTTATTCCTTTGATTGTAAGCTTAAAATTGTTGTAACTTTTGGGGAATTTTTAAGCCTGGTCAGGTAATTGAAATGATATCTTTTTTTTTTTTTTTAATTGCAGTTTGTCCAGGGCAAGGTTCAAACCCACCACCCTCAGTATATGGGACTGGTGCTCTACTCACTGAGCCACAGGTGCCACCCAAAATGACATCTTAATTATCATTTTATACCCCAGAGAAGGTACTTTTCCTTCTTCCACATAATATGTAACTTATAATTTTTTATTTTTGTTTAATGAATGGATGGCTTAAAATATTTTCTATAGACGGAAGTGGGCGAATTTGAATCCTATGGGCCGTTGGATGGGGCCGCTCCAGGTTGGCGTGCAGCGGTGCCGCGCGAGAAGGGAGAAGTGACATGGACTCTGTAGAACTCCTTTCCGCCCAGAGCTCTTTGTAAAATGAATGAAAATAAACCTGGTGACTCACAGGACCTTGGTCCCCCACTGTTGGCCCAATAATCTGCACCAGGAACATGGACTACCCCAAGGCCATTGCCCAGCTGAGGAGTGGGGAATAGTAGCTTGTGTTTTTTGTCGAAAAAGTGATGACTGCCCTAATAAATATGGAGAAAAGAAAACTAATGAGAAATGGAATCTCACTGTACATTACTATTGTTTGTTAATGTCAAGTGGAATTTGGCAGAGAGGAAAAGAAGAAGAAGGAGTTTATGGTTTTCTAATAGAAGACATCAGGAAGGAAGTG
This sequence comes from Arctocebus calabarensis, assembly GCA_963573935.1. Classification (NCBI taxonomy): domain Eukaryota; kingdom Metazoa; phylum Chordata; class Mammalia; order Primates; family Lorisidae; genus Arctocebus; species Arctocebus calabarensis. The sequence goes on from CAUYON010144315.1 coordinate 10,812, forward strand.
AATAGAGCTTCTAAACTGAAATGCTGTATTTGCAAGAAAACTGGCGCTTCAATTGGATGTGTTGCCCCTCGATGTAAACGAAGTTATCATTTTCCTTGTGGACTTGAAAGAGAATGTATTTTCCAGTTCACTGGCAATTTTGCGTCGTTTTGTTGGCCATCGACCAACAACCATCGACCTGTTCAAATCATTACGTCTAATAGTTACAGAGACTCCTTACCGTGCACCATTTGCTTGGAATTTGTTGAGCCTATTCCAACTTACAGCATATTACGAAGTCCTTGTTGTAAGAATGCTTGGTTTCATAGAG
>CAUYON010144319.1:0-15061 GCA_963573935.1 Arctocebus calabarensis
AGGAACCCTTCTCTTTCCTTCCTTGCGGGGGGGCCCCAGTCTCGGCAGGCCACTCGGGCCTATGCCCCATTTCAGAATCATTACTGGGAGGCTGGTCAAAAACTAAAGCTGTGGACGACAGTATTATGGTTCTTTAAAAAATGAAACCCAGTCCTGGCCAAGGAACCCATACACCTATATTTACCCTGAGACTAAAGGCCTAAAGGAGGAGATGGGGAAAGATTGGGAGAGAAACGGAGAGAGCTTCTCTCTCCCCACTAGAATTTTCTCCCTCTAACAGGTGCCTTAATGTTTTCTGTATTCTTTTCTTTCTTTTCTGTGAATAGATTCTGTCTTACAAAAAAAAAAAAAAAAGATTGGCTAAAAGATGTTGTAGTAACAAGTGTACCCTGAAAAAAAAAAAACCACATTATTTTGGGCTTCCTGATTTTGAGTATTGATGTTTTTCAGCACTTCTGGAAAGTTCTCAGTAATTGTCTCTTCAAATATTGCCACTCTCTATTGTCTATTGTAGGCATTCTCGTTGACCATATGGAAGGTTGCCTCAATCTTCCAGCATGTCTTATAAACTCTGTTTCTTCCCTGACTTATGATTAATTTCTTGCGTTCTACTTCCCAGTTTATTAATTCTCTCTCCAGCTATATTTAATCTGCTATTTAAGCAATCAACTTCAGTTTTAATTATTATATACATTTTATTTATGGACTATCTCTTGGATTCTCCTAAATATGCTGGTTGTATTTAGAGCTGTTTGCTGCTTACACATATTTTCAAGCATCTCTTAACTTCATAGTTATAATTAATACAGTTATTAACATAGTTATTGTTTATTTTATCTGTAGTCTTTGCTGTGCTAAGCTATTGTCTATGTTTTTCCTTTTTTTTTTTTTTTTTTTTGCAGTTTTTGGCTGGGGCTGGGTTTGAACCCGCCACCTCCAGCATATGGGGCCAGCGCCCTACTCCTTTGAGCCACAGGCGCCACCCGTATATGTTTTTCCTAATTCTCACTCATAGTGTCTTGGTTTTGTATGTGTTTTGTGATTTTTGATTAGAGTTGCTCATTTTATTTGGAAATTTATCTGTGGGAATTCTTTGTGAAGTTATATTACACCTCCGGAGAGGACTGGCATTCCTTCTGCTAGTCACCTGTCCACTATTAAAAATTTACCCATACAATTCAATAAATTTTAGTAAGTTTACAGTGCTCTGCAGCCACTATCATGATCTAGTTTTAAAACGTTTTGTAATTTTTCCTTTGTAATTTTCCCTTCTTTCCCTAAAGAGGTAAGATCCCTTTACCTCTTTATAGTTATTCAGTATTCCTATCCTTCATCCCCAGCAATCATTAGTTTACTTTCTTTCTCTTTAGAATTGCCTTTTAAAAATATTTCATATAAACAAAATCATACAATATGTAGTCCTTTATATCTACTTTCCTTCACTTAGCATGTTTTTGAGGTTCATCCATGTTTCCAGGATCATTTCAAGTTAAAGTCTAAGCTTGAAATTCATTGGCCCACATAAATAGCATGAATTCAGATCAAAATCCTATACAAAGGCCCACTTATAGTAGACATTTTTCTTCTACTCCAATGCTAAAGCTGAAATAGACAAGTTTCCTACTGACTGTTTCTCAGCAGCAGATTTATCATTTGCTTTTTTACAGAGGGCATAGCTTTTTGTGATTTCACTTTTACATCAGGGTCCCCTATAAGACTCCCTATCTAACCTCTAATGCAGCATCAAAGTGGAATTTGGGGCTGTTTAGGTTTCAGAAGAGATCCTCAGGACAAAGCCAGGCTCGGCACTCATTCAACCCAGAATTCTTGCTTTCACTTTATATTTTGCTTCTGTGTGTTTCTTACAATTGTGCTAGTTCAGCAATGCTTTTAAAATACATAAATTCTATATTTTCCCTGGTATTTTAGATATTTTTATGGGAAGAGACCTTCAGGGTATTTTGTCTGCTAAACTGCCAGAAATAGAATGCTAACAAGTGTCTCTTATGCGAGTCATTTGCTTACCTATTTGGGTCTCAGATAGTTGGACAGTGAGGGGAAAATACTCACATTTTGAGCAAGAGATCATTCCAGCCTCTGCTTGCTACCTTCTCCCCACCTTAGCATACTTACATCATCTAATGAGGAGTCTCATTTATGGATCCACTTTGTTGACCGGTAGTCTGCAGTCACACCTGTATGCTAATTCCCTCATACACTTTTGCTAAGCCTTTGCATTCTCTTGTAGGTTGGTAAAAATAGCCATTTCTCACACTGCCTAATGTTTATAGTTAAAGTGGAAAGTTCCGGGACTAGAGAAGAGGAAACTGAGCCCGAGAGAGGCAAAGTGACTTCCCCAGTGTCACAGAGAGCTGGTATTAGAACTTAGACCCACAGACTCTTTGGGACAATGCTCTTTTCATCATGTCATTCTGATTCTTGTTGGTGACAAAGGAAAGTGGAGTGGGTGGGTGTAGCGCTGGTGCATTCATTGATTTAAGAGATAAAGTTTTCAGAGTCTGTGGATTTTCTTTTATCTTTTGTCTCTCTGTCTCCATTGCCCATTATGTTATGTGAAAGAAACATGAAGAAAACCAACAAGCAAAAAACTGCTGCTCTATAGTTCTGTTTTTAAACAATGTAGTTCATTTTGCAGAGAAATTTATGAATTCTCAGGATGTTAGAGATGGTTGGCAAGTTTGACTCTTTAACTGGAGGAATGGGAGGGAGGAAACTAGACCCTCAATTCCAGTTTATCAGACCCTCTTTGATGAGTTTCTTACCTCATTTTGGGGAAGCATAATGTTATTAATGTCTTTTCTAGCAATTTGATAAAGTAGACAAACATGGCTTAGAGTGAAATCCTCAGTGATTGAAAATACCATTAGAAACAAGCTCCTGGTGTTCACTCTGTCATTTCCAAGTGTTCCGATGAGTTTCATTTGAGCGCTGCACTATACAAAGTTGGCTGAAGCCCACAACAGCGTGGGTGCATGTTGGCGACCAGGCTCCTTCCTTTTTGAGGAAGAGGGAGAGGCAGGCAGGTGTCATTTAGTCACCTGCATTTGAAACTGAGAGCAGCCTCAGACAGAATCCAAAGATTTGCTTCTGGTATTGTTATCAGTCACTGCATTCAAACTGCCTCGAGCTGTGTCTGCACAGTGGCCAAATGATGCTCTGGTGAGTGAAAAAAAACCCCAGCCAGAATGGTCATCTGAGTCATGAAGATAAACAATCATAGTAGCAGGAAGAATCATAATGCAAAAAACAGCTTTTGGACCAAATTCATTAGTTAAAAAGGGTGTGTGTGGGGGGGGGGCAGAGGATAAAGAAATGCTGTAAAAATTGTATTTCCATTTCTGATTTTGTTTTCAGAAATACCTTCATGGAAAAATCAGAGTCTTTGTTGTTAAAAGGATGCCTGCATAGGTTAAAAAAATTCAAGGCAGTACCCACAACCTTTTCTTCATCCTAAAGAACCAGCTCCTTAGGGTCTCATTTGCATGTAGGTAGATTCAAAACAGCTGAAGTTGTGCACATCTAACTGGATAGAATTTGAGTCTTTCCCTGAAGCTGTAAAAGAAGAAGCAGGGCCCAGAAACATGATGAAGTGTTCTTCAGGCGACAAAGATTTGAAACTGCTGCTCTGAGCACTCACAAGAGATTTCTACAGCAGCCTTCAAGGCCACCCTACCCAGGCAGTGCTGAACTGGCACTTTTTCCTGACTTATAGAAATAAGAAATGCTCAAATTAACATAGGTACAACAATAAAAATCACAATGAATAATTTGATCTGTTGCCAAATCTCATGACCTGATTTTGTTTGCACTTGACTCCTTTGGAAATAGAACAAAAAGCAAGAGATAGGAATGTACCAAGTTTAAGTCCCCAGATTGTTAACAATCCTGTTGATGCCCTGCCCTTGGCACTAACAGTCCCTGGACATCCTCATGACTTCTGACTTGCAAGCACCTACGAATGTCCTTGAAGGCTGGAAGTGTTGGGTCATTCTGCCCTCTGGAGTATAGGGTCCACCGATGACTGATGGAAGTAGGTATTTATTTATTTATTTTCTTTTTTTGTTGCAGTTTGTCCAGGGCTGGGTTTGAACCCGCCACCCTCGATACATGGGGCCGGCGCCCTACTCACTGAGCCACAGGCGCTGCCCAAGAAGTAGGCATTTAAATATCCTGTTTACCTGGCTCTTGGATAGGACAGCTCTGTGGCATGTTTTCCACAGTCTGCCAGCATGACCCAGCTTCAGTTGCCCCCACTGGTCCACTGGTCCACTGATCACCAGATCCAGAACTTTCTTGTTCTTGGCTTCCTGCCTTTCCCTGTCTCACTTCCCTTTTGGTGCTTCCTGGGTTTAGCTCCCAAATAAAATATGTGCACTCAAATCTTTGTCTCAGAGTTTGTTCCTGGGATAATCCAACCAAAAACACAGGGAAAATTTATTCTCTTAACTGAAATTTCTTTGCATCATCAGAGTCTTTGTCCTATACCTTTGGCCATACATTCAAAGCATATCAAAGCTGGGAGTGCAGAAATCACTGCTCCAATGGCATCTTCACAGAAGAGGAAACGGAAGCTGAGGTCATGCCGCTAAACAGTTACAGTAGTGGGACTGGAAGTCAGTGGCCTTGACCCACAACTTGCTATTTCCCCAGCCACTATAGCACACCATCCTGAGAGTCCTTTAACTCCCATGTTTAGCAAAGTATTCCTAGTTTCAGGATTGCAACTTGAGAAATCATTGATTTTCTCCTCTCTCTAGGCAAGACTTTAACTGAATTAACATCCTTATTCCCCTACCCTCATCCTGCCCCAAATTCTATGAGTCACATTTTCTTGGGCTGGCACATATAAAGTGTTTCCATTTTTTTTTTCATCTGACAAATATTTACTGAGCATCCAGTTGGACCCCAGGCATTTGCTAGGTCCAGGAGCTCTCACAGGATGCTGTAGTTCCTGTCTCTTCAGAGCTCACAGTCTGTGTTTTTGGGCTAATAATGGTAATTCAGAGTGAAAAGGGGTGCGCCTAGTGCTCAGGAAGCACACGGAGTGGGAAGGGGGCGGGGTACAGACCCAGACCAATGGTTTCCAGGAAAACTTTCAGGAAGAAATGATGTGTGAGCCGAGAGCAGAAGTTGAGTAGGACAGGTTAGTGGAGGAGTCTTTGAGGCAAAGAGAAAGGCTTCCAGCAGGAAGGCTTGTAGGAGAGAGTGCCTGACCCATTGGGAGGAACCGAAAGAGGTTCAGTCTGGCTGACGCTTAGAGAAGAAGGTAAGCAGATGGGGCCCAAGAGGGAGGCAGAGTCCAGATCACCATGGGCCTTGGAAGCCATGTAAACAAATTGAGTCCTATTTGGAGGACAATGAAGAATCATCCAGACACTTTAAGTAGAGAAGTGACATGATCTGAATTTTCTGTTCAGCTGTCTTGCTATTCTGTGTAGAACAGCTTGGAAGAGTGCCAGCCAGGAGGCAGGGAGACTAGTTAGGTGAGCTTGATAGTGGATAAGTTAGGATAGTGGCAGTGGGGGTGGAGAGACAATGGGAAAAATAATTGGAGGTGAGCATCAGGAGAACTTGGGGCTTGGGTAGAGGTTGGAGTATCAAGCCTGAGACTCCATCTTGATGAACTTGGTTGTTCATCAAGAGTCTGGTTTATGTGGAGCCAAGGTCCATGGGGATCCAGAAGAAATGAAAGGAAGTCTATGCTTTTCAGTCTTGTTTGGAGAGAAGAATAACAGACCAACTGAAGAAAAATTCAGCACTGCAGTGTGAAACACCAAAGCAATAGGGCAGGAGAGAAGAGAGCAGGAGGTGGATCTCTGCAGTCTTAGGAGCGAAGCCTGAGGGTTGGGAAGGTGAGATGCAGAGGGGACATGTCAGGTAGGAGAAGATCATCTTGAGAAGTAAGAGGTTGGAGCCCCAAGCTAGCATGGCTAGGGACCCCCTTCTCGTACCTCAGGGACTTCTCCCTCATTGTCTCATGGAGCAGCCCACCTAAGCCAGCTCTCCTCCCAAGTAGGTCCTTTTGTTGGGCCCTTGGGGTTTGTCTTGATGTTCTCTTGTCACCAAATATGTTTTCTATAATTCATTTAACGCATATTTGTTGAGCAAGTACTCCATGTCAATAGTAAGCTAACAAATCACGCTCTCATGGAGTTTACATTCTAGTTGGAGAAAAGAGAACATAAATAATAAGTCAAGTATGTCTATGGTTAGGTCAACAGTGATATGTGCCATGAAATAAATAAAGGTGAAAAGGAGATATGAGAGTCAGGGTTGAGGGGGAACATGAGTATGCAGTGGGTTTGCAATTTGAAATAGGATTACTGAGGAAGGTTGCACTCAGAAGGTGACCTTTGAGCAGGCTGGAAGTAGGAGAGAGCTCAAGCCATGAGGGTACCTGGGACAAGATATTCAGGGCTGAGGGAATCTCAACTGCTGGGATCTCAGCAGCAGAATCAGACCTGGTGTCCTCAAGAAGTAGGTCACTGCTGAGCCCTTGGTTCCAATCCTAAGTGAAATGGGAACCTCTGTGGAGTTTGGGCAGAGGAGGACATGGTCTATCCTCATCTCTTCCCCAAGGGATGACAGGGCAAGTTTGACAAGATACTTCAAACCAAAGTGAGCATGGTGGAAGATGACATTCTTTTTTTTTTTAAGATGAAGAAACCTTTCCATTAAGTTAAGTTCCAAATATATACATATGGACCCCTGGGCCTATTGCTCAGTTTCAAGATTTACCAACCCAAGAACTTCAAGATTTGCCAACCCAAGAAGAGTCTTATTTGAAGTATCTCCACAATCTCCCACCTCACTGGCTTTTTGAAGAAAATATAGACATTGTAGCATTTCATCTATAATGATATTGGGAAGTATCTAAAAAATATAAGGACTTTTTAGGAAAAAACAAAACCACAGCACCTTTGTCATGTCTTAAACTTTGAATAATTCTTTAATATCAAGTATCAAGTCCATCAATGTTTAAGTTTTTCATATATATATTGTACATGTGTCTAACTGAATTCTTATAACTTTTTTAAACAATGGACCTTATTTTTTCAGTTTTTGGGTTCACAGCAAAAGTGAGAGGACAGTACAGAGAGCTCTCATATACTCCCTGTTCCCCACATACACAGCCTCCCCACTATTGTCAACCGTCAAGTGAGTGTTTACAATCAATGAGCCTACACTGGCACATCATCATCACCCAAAGACTGTGGTTTACATTAGGGTTCACTCTTGTAGTTGCATGTTTTATGGGTTTGGACAAATGCACAACGACATGTATCCAGCATTATAAATTCACACAGCACAGAATAGTTTCACTGCCCTAAAAATCCTGTGTCCACCTCTTCATTACAGCCTCTCCTCACCCTCTGGCAGCCACTGATCCTTTTACTGTCTCCATAGTTTTGCTGTCTCCAGACTTTCATATAGTTGAAGTCATACAGTGTGTAGACTGTTCAGATTGGCTTCTTTTTTTTTCATTTTTTAAAATTATACCATGGTGTATACATAAATGTAATTGTGGGGTACAATGTGTTGATTTTATATACAATCTGAAATATTTTCATTGAACTGGCTGACACAGCATTCATGGCATTTTCTTAGATATTGTGTATAGACATTTATATTCTACATTTAGTAAGTTTCACCTGTACCCTTACTTTTTTTTTTCTTTTGTTGAAATAGAGTCTCGAGCTATCTCCCTGGGTAGAGTGCTGTGGCATCATAGCTCACAGCAACCTCAAACTCTTGGGTTTAAGTGATTTCCTAACCTCAGCCTCCCAAATACCTGGAACTACAAGTGTCTGCCACAACACCCGGCTATTTTTGTTGTTGTTGTTGCAGTTTTCATTGTTGCTTTTTGGCTGGCCCAGGTCAGATTCAAACTCACCAGCATTGGTGTATGTGGCTGATGCCCTACCCACTGAGCTACAAGCACTACCTGGGCTTCTTTACTTTGGAATAGGTATTTAAGTTCTTCCATTTCTTTCTTTTTTCTTTTCTTTTTGCAGTTTTCTTTGGCCAGGGCTGGGTTTGAACCCACCACCTCCAGTTTTGGGGGCTGGCGCCCTACCTATTTCAGCCACAGGCACTGCCCTTCTTTTTTTTTTTGAGACAGAGTCTCACTATGTTGCCCTCCGTAGAGTGCCATGGCGTTACAGCTCACAGCAACTTCAAATTCTTGGGCTTAAGCTATTCTCTTGCCTCAAGCTCCCAAGTAGCTGGGACTACAGGAGTCCCTCACAGTGCCCAGCTATTTTTTGTTGTAGTTGTCATTGTTGTTTAGCTGGCTTGCGCCGTGTTTGAACCTTCCAGCCTTGGTGTATGTGGCCGGCACCGTAACCATTGTGCTACAGATGCTGAGCCCCTCCATTTCTTTTCATGACTTGATGGCTCATTTATTTTTAAGCACTGAGTAATATTCCATTTTATGGGTGTATCACAGTTTATTTATCTACTTACTCAAGGACATCTTGGCTGCTTCCAAGTTTTACTGATTATGCATAAAGCTGCTATAAACATCTCTGTGCAGGTTTGTGTGTGGATGTAAGTTCTCAGCTCCTTTGGGTAAATAAAAAAGAGCATGATTGCTGAATGTCTTTTAACTTCCAGTTGGCTCCCATTGCATCCTTTCTTTATACTTGCAATTTATTTGTTGAGAAAACTGGGTTATATGCCCCATAGAAGTTTTCACAGTTTGGATTTTTCTATCTGCACCCCTAGCATATTGTTTACCTTGCATTTTCCATCTGCTATAAATTCTTATAAATTGGCCATTAAAGCTAGAAGTATGATGATATTCTAATTCGATTTTTTTTCTGGTAAGAGTATTTTATAAGGGGTGTTACGTTCCTCCAGGAACCTTTTCATCAAGGAGTCCTGGAGTTTTGTCAGGTTAGTGAAGGACATTTGGGTGATTTGAAGAGGGATGTTTCCAAAGTCTTAAGTTTACACTAGACACAAGCACACCCAGCTGGGAGCGATTTTATGCACACATGAAGTCACTAGCCATGTTTCTAGTGTAAACTGAAGAGTAGTTTCTAGTGTTAACCAGAGTATGCCAAATTTCCTGGTTTCAAACACGATAAGTACTTTATAATATATCTTAACCAGAGTATGCCAAATTTCCTGGCTTCTTAAGGAAATGGAACCCATTAATGAGAAATAAAACTTTCTAATTCAACAGTAAAGACTGTGTGATAATAATATTACTATACAAAGGAATTGTGGCCACAAAGACCAAGAGAAACAGCATTTCCATTTCTGACCTGACACTGTTGGGGTAAGTACTTTCCCTTTCTAACCTCTCACTCTTTAATTTTTCAATTGGTGTGTAGCAAATAAATTACTTGTTATATTTAATACATAATATATTTGTTCCTAGACTTTTATAACTGCTGCTAATTAACAGTACAGTCTTTTATTAGTATTTGAAATTCTAATTACTGCAGTACCAGGAGGTTTTAATATTGTTTCAAGTGCTTTGTTTCTTTATTGACTTCCAGGTTTTCCAACTCAAGTTATGAACCTCATTGAGTCAGTGTTCATTAAAGGAGAGTACCCTGGTTTAAACAACCCTGCTCCTTTGTTAATGAATAAAGGAGTAAGGAAATATTTCCCTGGAACCGGGATTAATGTTGAATAGCTTATTGGACATCCTATGCCAATGACTGGTTTTCAAGGAGTTGAGAGAATTTCTGTGACTGACAAAGAAATGCCTGTGGGAAACATGCCTACTGCTTTGGAAGGCTGGTTCTCCTCCTGTTTTTGCTTACCACTTTGTCTTTGCTCCCTGTGTTCTCCCCAGGGGATATCTTCTTTTTGGCAGATGTCTTCTTTTGTGCCTAGTCACACTTGTCTGTATTTTAGATCTTGCTCAGATATCAATCAGTTTCTCCATGAAGGCTTTCCCAGACTCAAACACCCCAAGATCTCAGTCTAAATCCCAGATTAGTGTGTAAATTTATCTTAGATCATTCATTAGTTGCCTATTTTCTGTGTTTTAATCATGCCTGTAGCTGAAATATAAACTCTGGGAGGGTAAAGATCACCTTATGGGCACCTTCAGTACACCCCACAGCGCTATAATGCTGCAGATATTTAGGGACCACTTGTTGATTGTTTAATTCCTATTTGGGAAGATAAGGAGTACAGAGTGAAATTTCAAAATGAAACCTATGATCTGTGTCAATAGCTTTAAATGTGAAATAAACAAATCATTGGCAGTTGGGTCAGACATGCATTAAGGTCTGTCTCAAAGTCTTGGCCCCTTCTTTCCCAGAAATATGTACTGGGCACCTGCTAGGTATCAGGCACTATGTTGGCACAAGGGATGTGAAAAGAAGCTTACACGGAGCTTATGGTCTGGTGGAGGAGAGGCATTCTTGTAAGTGTGTCGTTGTGTTATGACTCAACCAGTGCTGTGTTAGAGGCACGTCCCTCTCAGGGAAGGGTTCTTTCATCCTTCTGTATCCTTATTGACTTAGGTAAGCCAGTAACTTTTTCCAGGAATGGGATTTTGTAACATTACTGAATAATGGTTTCTTTTTTTTTTTTTTGTAGAGACAGAGTCTCACTTTATCGCCCTTGGTGGAGGGCTGTGGCGTCACACAGCTCATAGGAACCTCGAACTCCTGGGCTTAGGCGATTCTCTTGCTTCAGCCTCCTGAGTAGCTGGGACTATAGGCGCCGGCCAAAATGCCTAGCTATTTTTCTGTTTTGCATTTCGGCCAAGGCTGGGTTTGAACCCACCACCTTTGGTATATAGGGCCGGAGCCTTACTTGATGAGCCACAGGTGCCGCCCATAAGTAATGGTTTCTGCCATGATTATCCCTTAATGTTGGGGAGAAGCAGCTCCATATTTGGCGTTAGGTCATAGGCCCCGGAGTTACATCTAAGTTGTGTTAACAGGGCTGGCACTGTCTGAAGGTGACCTCACAGCAACCTAAAACTCTTGGGTTTAAGTGATTTCCTAGCCTCAGCCTCCCAAATACCTGGAACTACAAGTGTGAAAGCTTCCTAAACTTCCCTGAGCCTCAGTTTCCGCATATGAAAGAGGGAGATAATGTGAAAAAGGGAGATAATCACTGTCCAATCACAGGGATAAGACAGGACTAAGTCAGATGACTTGGGAATTATGAGTCTGGTGCATTGTGTGTGCTCAGTAAAGGTTGGCTGTTATGGTGTGGCTAGAAAAATGTTCCTTCTGACTTTACTCCCTTTCTTTTTCCCCCTCTCTGGAACTCAGCCCATTTCTTTTGGCATCATATATGCCATTCAGCTTCAGAGAAGTATCTCATTGGATTCTAGAGCTTGTATTTTGGGACCAGGAATGCTGTGGGGTGTGAAATGGAGGTCCACAGGCCATATGCTGATTTTGTGAGGATTTTTTTTTTTTTGCTTATCTGTGGTGAAAAGTGTGCACAGACCTATCTTTGGCTAATAGGCTTTCATTAGTGTTTGTGTGTTTAATGTGTGGCCCAAGACAACTCTTATTATTCCAATGTGCAACAGAGAAACAAAAGATTGGCCAGCCCTGGTAGATAAAAGACAGCAGGGAACAGGAACTTGGAAGTCCCTGGTTTTGAGCTTACTGTTCATTACGCCTTTGCTGGGCTAACTCTTTACCAAATGCAGAGACAAGGGGTGAGGATTTCTTCTGCCCCATTGGGACGTAGAGGGTGAATGAGTTAACATTTACAAAGTGCTTTGGGGTCCCTGGAGAAAAGGCACAATCTCAGTATTCCTCATTAGTGCATGAATAATAGATGAGCATAAAGCACTTTGCAAATATGAAGTTCTTTAGCAATGCTAAGTAATACTTCCACAATCCTACCTGTGAGTGGAGGAGCCACTTCTTGAAGCTCTCGTGGTTCTAATGTGGGCAGTCACTAATGTGGAGTGTGATCTTAGGCAAAATTATTTTTTTCCTCTGGGTCTCAGAACAGAGAGGTCAGAATGGATGATGTCAGGAGCATGTCTTATTTAACTGGGTGCCTCATTTTAAGATTCTTTGTTTAAATGGGGAAATGACTATGGCAGGCATCAGTGCAGCCATTTGTGGGAGGACATGATGGTTCCAATCAGGCACAACTACTGAGCAGAGATTCTGAGCAGTGGCCACACCTGCCCCCTCTTCTTTGGTGCCACTGAGAACAGACTTGCCTTTTCTTGAGGGTAGGAGTGGAGGGTTGTTGCACCCAGGATGGTGGAGAAAAGATCTCCTGGATCTCAGCTCTAGAAAATACCTAACAATTATACTTTTGAAAAAAATTCTCATCTCAACTTTTTAAAGTGTACATTTCTGTAGTGTTAAGTATGTTCATGTTGTTGTATGACTCATCTCCAGAACTCTTTTCATCTTGCAAAACTGAAACTTCATACCTATTAAACTATAAATTTTCACTCCTCCCTCCCCCAAGCCCTGGTAACCATCATTCTACTTTCCATCTCTGTGAGTGTGATTCCTCTCAGCTCCTCATGGAACTATACAGCATTAGTCTTTTTGTGAATGATTTATTTCACTTAGCATAACATCCTTGAGGTTTATCTATGTTTTAGCATGTGTCAGAACTGCCTTCCTTTTTAAGACTGCATAATATTCCACTGTATGTATACACCACTTTTCGTTTGTCCATTCATTCACCAATGGACACTTGGGCTGCCTCCCTCTTATGGCCATTGTGACTAATGCTGCTATCAACATGGGTGTACAAATATCTTCTTGACACCCTGCTTTACATTCTTTTGAGTACATATGTTGAAGTGCAATTACTGAATCATATAGCAATTTTTTGTTGTTATTGCTGTTGCAGTTTGGCTGGGGCTGGGTTTGAACCTGCCACTCTCGGTATATGGGGTCAGTGCCCTACTCACTGAGCCACAAACCCGCCCAATATAGCAATTTTATTATCAAGTTTTGGAGGAAATTACCACATTCATGTCTTCAGGCAGAGCTGGAGGAGAATCTTTGATGACCTCAGATTCTTCCTTCTGCATGGTTTTTCCATCAAAGACCTCTGCCCTCACCTGTATTCACTAAATTATGACTTTGAAGATAATCTGAATTTATATAATTTTAGAATTTGGTGCTTGAATGGGGAATACAGAGACTTACTATTCAATGAAGAAGTACTTTGATTTGGACATATCTAGGGCCTAGAAACTCATAGCCTCACAGTGTCAACAATCTGTGGTGGAGCAATTCTAACTGGAGGTATCAAGCTAAAATCACCCACCCCCCTTAATTTTTGCCCATTGGTCCAGTGGGATAACACAGAGCAAGTCCAAGCCTGTTCAAGATTAGTCCTTCTGGTGCCTTATGACAACTCCCATGTGGCTTTGAGTCTTCTCTCCAACCCACCCATTTGGCCTTGACCATTCCTTACCAGGTATCTCTCACACCTTTGGCTTCACAGGTAAAATTAGGTGTCTGGCATCTTTTTAGAACTCCTGACATCACAGAAGCCTGAGCTATTTTAACGGTGCCAGCTGTCCTTGGCTCACTCAAAATATAGACAAAGTTCCCCCTGCTTTAAACTGCAGTTTTTTGTAGAGTTGCTTAGATACACGTTTGGGAATATCACAAGCTGGGAAGAGAGGGATGTTTCCTACAGTACAAGCATAGGAAATGGAGCTCTCCTTCCAAGGACGTGCCAGGTTAAATACTATATCAGCTAAGATGTGTGTGGCTACAGTAATAAACACGTTTCATTAACTCACAGAACCAGGAGTCTGGGTGCTTTTAGATTTGGTGCCAGGTCTCAGTAGTGTCATCTGGGAACCAAACTCTTTCCATGAAACCCCAGCATGTCGTCTTTCAGTTTTTATGTTTTGTTTTTTTTTTGCCTCAGTTCCAAACAGAAAATCCTCACATCCTCTTCTTTAAGGGAGGAGGAGATGGAGGCCCTCATCATTATTTCTCTTTCCTTTTTTTTTAAAAGCTGTAGTACACTATTAAGAGGCATTTCCACTAGACAGATACAACAGACATCAACAATTAGAAGAGCACAGGCCACAGCACTATCTGTTACAATGATTAGAAAGTGATGAGTTTTGAGTATTCATTATTTTTGGTTTTACCATAATATATGTTCAAGCTTACTTAATTTAATGTCTAATAAGATCTTTGTTTAAAAAAATAGAAATTATTCCTTGCATCTTCTCAGATCATCATGGAATAAAAGTAAAATTCAAAAACAACAGGAATCTGCATACTCATACGAAAACATGGAAGCTAAATAACCTTATGCTGAATGATAGATGGGTCATAGATGAGATTAAGAAGGAAATTACCAATTTTTTGGAACAAAATGAGAATGAAGACATGAATTATCAGAACCTCTGGGATCCTGCAAAGGCAGTCCTAAGAGGAAAATTTATGGTAATGCAAGCCTTCCTCAGGAGAACAGAAAGAGAGGAAATTAACAACTTAATGGGACATCTCAAGCAACAGGAAAAGGGAGAACATTCCAATCTCAAACCCAGCAGAAGAAAAGAAATAAACAAAATTTGAGCAGAATTAAATGAAATTGAAAACAAAAGAATCATACAACAGATCAATAAGTCAAAAAGTTGGTTATTTGACAAGGTCAATAAAATAGACAAACCTTTGTCTAACCTAACCAGGAAAGAAAGAGTAAAATCTCTAATTTCATCAATTAGAAATGGTAAAGACAAAATAACAAGAGACTCCTCAGAAATTCAAAAAATCCTTCACAAATATTACAAGAAACTTTACATGCAGAAATATGAAAATCTTCAGGAAATTGACCAATACTTGGAAGCACTCCACCTTCCAAGACTTAGCCAGAATCAAGTGAAAATGTTGAACAGGCCTATATCAAGTTCTGAAATAGCATCAACTATACAAAATCTCCCTAAAGGGTGGCACCTGTGGCTCAAAGGAGTAGGAATCCAGCCCCATATGGCAGAGGTGGCAGGTTCAAATCCAGCCCTGGCAAAAAAAAAAATCTGCAAAATCTCACTGAAAAAAAAAAAAAAGCCTGGGAACCAAATGGCTTCACATCAGAATTC